>JAJIBD010032009.1:0-116000 GCA_021461705.1 Cryptotis parvus | reverse complement strand
GAATTTCAGTGCTCTGAGTTCAGCTTTCTGATGATCCCTGATGGGCATGATAAAGATCACTATTTGTTTTTCATTTAAATATGTTTTCTTTATAGTTTAAAATAAACATTTGTGAAAGTTAAAGCCCAAAATAAATTTGTCTTTCTTATATCATCTTAAAATTTACTTTACTAATTTATTAATATATTTGCCTAAGACATAAAATGATAATTTTATTACATATATAAGTAATTATTTGCTTACAGAGAATTAAAAACATTAATTGCTTAGGGGCTGGAGCTATATAGTATAGCGGGTAGGGCATTTGCCTTGCATGCAGCCAACCTGGGATTGATCCCCGGCATCCCATAGGGTTCCCTGAGCACCGCCAGGAGTAAATCCTGAGTGCAGAGCCAGGAGTAACCCCTGGGCATCACTGGTGTGACCCCCCAAAAAGCAGGAAAAAAATTAACTGCTTAAATAAGTTATACTGAAAGGTTTCACAACCAAATGTTAGTGGATACATTTTCTTTTTTTTTTTTTTTTTTTTGCTTTTGGGTCACACCCGCAACGCTCAGGGGCTACCAGCTCTGCACTCAGGAATCACTCCTGGCGCTGGGACCACATGGGATGCCGGAGATCGAACCTGGGCGGCACAGGCCGGCGCGTGCAAGGCAAACGCCCCTACCTGCTGGGCTATCGCTCCGGCCCCAAAAATGTTTTCTAGCACTGGGGCTTCCATGTGAGGCCTCTGATGCCTGGCCGTGCCTCCTGGGCCCTCGGCCGGGAGCCTGCCCCCCAGGCCAGAGGGCACCTCTGCGTCCCGTTCAGTCCCTCATGGAAGCTCCCCGGGCGAGAGCTGAGACCAGGCCCTGTGCTGACAGCACTTCCTCTGCGCGCTGGCCCTGTCACCTGCTGTCGGCAAGGGCGCAGCCTGTGCGGGCTGGGTGCGCCTCTGTGCCCGGATGTTAGGATGGGCGGAGGCAGGGAAACAGCACTGAGGGCTCGTAGGCCCTGGGCTGCCCTGGGTCCCCCACGTACTGCCCCCAGTCTGGAAGGTGCTACTTTGCCGTAGTTTAGGGTCCCAGAGGGGGACCTGACCCAGGACAGAGGACAGCCAGGGACAGATGGAGGGATGCGGCCACAAGCTGAGGGAGGCTCGGGAAGCAGGAGTGGCAGGAGGGGCTCCCTCGGGCCTGGAGAGAGGCAGCCCCCAGCCCCCATTTCAACCTCGTGACCCCATTTCAGAGCTCTGACGAGCTCCTCATAGCTCCACCCAGGAGAATAGCAGATCTCTCCCCGTTGGTTCATCAGTAAATGCACAAGATGAGAGGCTACTACTGAGAGTATCCTACCCGCACGGCAGAGCCTGGCAAGCTACCCTTGTCGTATTTGATATGCCAAATACCAGCAACAATTATAGACCTCATTCCCATGACCTGAAGGAATGATTTGAGGCTCTTTGTGTTCCTGGAGCGAGCAGGAAGCAGATGCCCTTGGGCTACACACTAGCATGAGACAGGACGTATGCAGATGTTGCTGGTGCCCGCTCTAGCAAACCGATGAACAATGGCAAGACAAGTGATACAAGTGATTTTCTACGTGATAAAACTCTATATGATTTTTCCCAACCATTAGATTGATAATCAATAATACTGTAAGAGCTAATGCTAAAAATCAAAATTCTGAATGGCCAGAACAGAAACTCTCTTCAAGGGAAAAATGCATCCACTCTTTATGCATACCCAGTGCTGCTTTTTCAACACCTCGTTTGTTTGTTATCCACATAGTCAGATGTAGACCTGGCAGTCAAGCAGAAAAACACCTCCTTTGCTTCTTTAAAACCACAGAGTCTTACTTAATGGTTTATTTAGTAAACTTAAAAATCTGGAAGTAGATGAAAGGTGAAAGCATGCTACTATCCCATGATGGGAAGGTGTTCTTTGCTTCCTTAAGGGACATCACTGAAGACCCTGAGTGACATTCAGAGTCTGACTTCACCTCTATGGACATTCAGAGTTTGACCTCACCTCTATGGACATTCAGAGTCTGACCTCACCTCTATGGACGTTCAGATCTCACCTCTATGGACATTCAGAGTTTGACCTCACCTCTATGGACAATTCAGAGTTTGACCTCACCTCTATGGACATTCAGAGTTTGACCTCACTTCTTTGGACATTCAGATATCACCTCTATGGACATTCAAAGTCTGACATCACCTCTATATTCAGGTCTGACCTCAAATCTATGGACATTCAGAGTTTGAACTCACCTCTAGGGACATTCAGAGTTTGACCTCACCTCTATGGACATTCAGAGTCTAACCTCACATCTATGGAAGTTCAGGTTTCACCTCTATGGACATTCAGAGTTTGACCTCACCTCTATGGACTTTCAGAGTCTGACCTCAACCCTCTATGGATGTTCAGATCTTACCTCTATGGACATTCAGAGTTTGACCTCACCTCCATGGACATTCAGAGTCTGACCTCACCTCTATGGACATTCAGATCTCACCTCTATGGACATTCAGAGTTTGACCTCACCTCTATGGACATTCAGAGTATGACCTCACCTCTATGGACATTTAGAGGTCCATAGTTTGACCTCACCTCTTTGGACGTTCAGATATCACCTCTATGGATTCACCTCTATGGACATTCAAAGTCTGACATCACCTCTATATTTAGGTCTGACCTCAAATCTATGGACATTCACAGTTTGACCTCACCTCTAGGACATTTAGAGTTTGACCTCACCTCTATAAACATTCAGAGTATGACCTCACCTCTATGGACATTCAGAGTTTGACCTCACCTCTACGGACATTCAGAGTCTGACCTCACCTCTATGGACATTCAGTTTGGCCTCACCTCTATGCATGACACGTCGAGAATGCATGTGCTCCAACGCACTACAGAGCTGAACAAAGTACTTCCAGACAGTTCTCTCAGGAATTAGCCTCTTTGCTTCTTAAAATGCTGTTTAAAAAAAAAAAAATGAAAAAGAATAAGAATAAAAATATATCACTATGCCAAAATATTGTAAGTCAGAAATCCACCGCACTTTTGTTTACAGGTTACCAGTGAAAAAGCATCTGATATGTCACATTAAAAATGCTTCCAGGAATTTCAACGGACATAATAGCTTGCATATTTCTCCCTCATGCATCTAAAGTTAGTGAAGGCAATATAAGTTGCCTTTGTGTTGTACAAACATTTAAAATAATTAACTTCCCGCTATAAAATAATTCTCCCTTAAAAAGGGAGTGTCAAATTTCCTCTCAAGGAAAACCAGAATAAGAATATCAAGAAATCTGCATGTAAAAACTCTGTTTTTGAATGACAATTCTTCTGAGACATGATTTCAATATAGAATTTGTCTTAAATATTGAACTACCACATGTGATCTCGAGTATCACTTGATAAATTAAAACTTAAAAAAGGGCTTATATAAAATTCTGTGACTATTTCTATTCCACATGACAAGCCAAACTTACACTTTGAATAAATAAAATTAAACTTCATAGAAAGACCCCAGAAAGAAATCAAACATCAACTAGAAAGTATGGGCTGCTCTACATCAAATGCCAGTCACTAAGTCCAGAGGTACATACTTATGCACATTTTTTATTGCTTTTATTAGGATATGCTAATAACATAACCAAGGACAACTTTCTTAGCTTCACAGTTTCATGAAGATTTGCCATATTAAAAACTATTTTTTCAAATATAAAAATTAAGTGGCTTTCCTATTTAACAAAATCTATAAATGAACATAAAGAATTGTGTAAGCAAATTTCTAGAACATTTTCTGATAAATTTAACTTTTAAAAAATATAACAGAAATCGTGAATATGCACCTTAACACATTTTATCTGGAAATCTGACATTTCCGAAGGTCAACCAATTTGATTTCTTTTGTTGTTATTGACTACGAAAAGAGACTTTAGACAAGTTCAAAGTAACTACTTAGTCAATTTTTACCCTTGTGACCAACAGTGACAGGCTAAAAGTTGAAAACAACACAGAAATAACCGCTAATATCGCCTTAGAAATGAGCAAAGATTGTACTGACTCATTTGCACTCAACATACCAAAGCATAAATCTTTAAGGAAAAGCTAATAACCCTAACTCACTCTGTATTGTAACAGGAAAATTAATGCAGCTATTTCATTGGCTTAGAGATTGGCTATTATCCCAGTTGCAGGAACAAATAACAATTAGATGACCAGGTAATTGAAAAATAAAGCAGGGTATTACTTAAGCACAGAAAACTGCCCTCATCATGTTTCAATACTAAGTCTTTTAAATTGCAGATTGTGTCAACATGTTTGTATGCTAAGGGGGCAGTGGCAAAATCAGTTCTATACACATAATTTTCTTTCAGACTTGGAAAGAGTCCAGAGAAAGCCTGTATAAGCACTTCCCATGCTGAATTAGCATATCAGAAGGCCCTTTGAAGTCAACAGGAAAATAGGGATCCGGTTTCTTTCCATTCAAAAAAAATATACTACATCAAGTAAGTATCAGACCATGGAAGAAAAATTTTATGCTTTTATAAGAGATTCTGAAATCATAATTACAATTGATTTGGCACTTGTAAATTCCTATTAGTTCAAAATAAATCATATATATATGTAAAGGAAAAAGCAGACAGAACGGAAAAAAACAACCCTGCTCTTACAAAGCACAAGAGAAAATGGTGTGATTTTCTTAGTGTTTTTACATTATTTTCTTTTAACAACAACAAATGAAAGGTGGTGTCAATATAAAGTAACACCAATACAATATGAAATAATCTGGCAAAATTCAGTACTCAAAGAAGTTGCCCGGATTTGAAGAACAATTTAAAAACTGGATTTGATCACAAAAATTAGGCAAAAACAGTGTTATTATGTCCTTCAGTGTAGTTTACATTTCTGTTTAAATGTAGATTTATACAGTGCAGATTTTCAACCATACCTAAGTATACAATTCTCTCTCTCTCCTCTCTCTTCTCTCTCTCCTCTCTGCTCTCTCTCTCCTCTCTCTTCTCTCTCTCTCTCTCTCTCTCTCTCTCTCACACACACACACACACCAATAATGATGGTGAGCAATGCCCATCCATTCTCATGGTGGCACTGTTGGCTGACTCTTAGAAAATGAAGAGGGAAGAATATTTGAGTCCTGTTGCTACTGGTATACACGACATCAGCACTACAAAGGAAGGGCTTCCAAGTATTTTAGTTAAATTGTTTTTGCATATGTATTTCATGAATTCATATGCTGAAGTAAATCTCCATTCAAATAACAGTGATGCCACCCTACTTCTCTGTGGAAAACAAGAGACACATTCACGCCTACATTATGAATAAACCTAAAGCCAACATAAAGTAATAAAATTTGTTGAGCTGAAAGGACTCTGATAAGGCAATAAATAATGGAACCATTTTTTTTTTTTTTTGGGTCACACCCGACAATGCTCAGTAGTTACTCCTGGCTCTGCACTCAGGAATTATTACTGTTAATGCTCAGGGACCATATGGGATGCTGGGATCAAACCCAGGCCTGGCTATATGCAAGGCAAACACCCTACCTGCTGTGCTATCACTCCAGCCCCCAATAATGGTAGCATTTTAATGGTCATTATGAAGGTAAATGATTAGTTTATACGGCATTACTTAAGAAACAGAATATATTTACTTAGGAAATAGAATTGTAACTTTTTATTCCTGAAGAAACTTAAAAACCTGTAAGGAATCAGACATCAGCACTTAGGTATAATCACTTAGATGTAATTTTTATATATTTTATGTATTTACTTGTTTATCTTTTTTTTCACGCTACCTCAAACCACGTGGTTCATCAGTAAATGCACGAACTAAGAGCCTATTCCTGAGAGTATACCACCTACATGGCTGATCCTGGCAAGCTACCTGTGTTGTATTTGATATGCCAAAAACCAGTAACAATTATAGACCTCATTCCCATGACCTGAATGAATGGTTTGAGGCTCTTCATATTCCTGAAGCAAGCAGATGCCCTCGGGCTACACTAGCACGCAACAGGATGTATGGAGATGTTACTGGTGCCCGCTAGAGCAAATTGATGAACAACGGGAAGACAAGTGACACAAGTGATTTATTTTTGATTTTTTAGATTTCTCAGGGGTTATTTCTAGCTCTTCACTCAGGAATTACTCCTGGCAGTGCTCCAGGACCATATGGGATGTTGGAGATCAAACCCAGGCTGGCCATGTGCAAGGCAAATGCCATGCCCACTGAACTATTGCTCCAGCCCCAGTCCTATTTTTTAAGGGTAGTTAGGTTTTTTAACTACCCAAAACTTCATCTTAAAAAATGTTAGTATGTCCATCAACATTATTCAAATAAAAGCTGAACATTATTCAAATAGTTTAATAAAGAATATAAGCAAAAGCTAGTCAATGCACGCATAAAACAAACATAAAAGCATTATTCTATATGCTCACTTACATGCAAAACTTTCTGTGCAACTCAGCTTGCTTTCAAACACCTGTGTGCATTGCCACTTAAAAGATGCTGCTGTGCTGGTATAGAAGAGGCCATCAGAGGTTCCCAGGTATTTAGCTTACCTTACCTTTTACAGGTAAACAAGCAAAAAAAAAAAAAAAAAAAAAAGAAACTCTCAGCACCCCTTGGAAATCCACCTTATTCAAGCAAAGAAAAAGGAACTGTCCTGCAAATGGACCCGAGCTACTACCTTCCACAATGGTTCCAGCACCTCCCGTGATCTCATCCACTTTGGGAGACACTAAACTAATGGATACAAGCTTCCTCCATTCAAAGACTCTGGAAAAAGTGCTTTTGTTTTTGTGTTCTAAAATCATAAAGTTTCCTCCTAGAATTTCAAAGTCCATGAAAAAATACAGTTTGGACACCGTCAGTTTTGGACTCAAGTGGGACACACAGCTCCTGAACTCGGTGTCCTGGGAATCAAAGGCAGAGACTTTGGTGACGTCACTCAGAATCCATTCACCAAAGGAGGGGGAAAAAACATGGCCCAGGGAAGGAGCTTCCAAACAAAGTTAACCTCCGTGGTCTGTCAACACAGTGAAGCCCCTAGTGGAGAATGTTGCTCTTTAAAGAAGAAAATGGAGATGTATGTCACATGTGTGACCTGTGTGATCACACGATGCTTCACACTTAATCACTTTTTTCTTTGCTTTTCGGGTCACACCTGGCAATACTGGCTCTCCCTGTCCCCAGCCACTCAGGAGGTGCCCATGAGGGATGGTGGGTTCTATCTAGCCCTGGCCCGCCACCCCAGCAGAGAATCACAACAAGCCAGATGACCCCCCCACTCCATGAGGGCCTCCATTTTCCACATCCGGACTTTCCTCTCGTCAGAACTCCACCCAGCAGACCAGCCTATCACAGCCCGGCTCATCGAGATCCACCCTGCAGCAGTCTTTTTAAATCCGCCCAGATATGCTGATCCAGAGACTCACAGACATGGGGCAAAGCTGCTACTGGCTCTCTGCTACTGGCTCCCCTGCCCATTCACTCACGAGGCACTCTGGAGGGATGGCGGGTTCTAGCCCTGGCCCACCACCCCCTGCAGAGCCTTGCAGCAAGCCAGATGACCCCCACTCCATGAGGGCCTCCATTTTCCACATCCAGACTTCCCCCTCGTCGGAACTCCACCCAGCAGACCAGCCTATCACATTTTGGCTTGCGCAGCCTGCAAGGCCCCGCGGTTCATCAACAAATGCTGGATTTAGAGATGACTACAAGAGTATGCTACCGCATGGCAGAGCCTAGCAAGCTACCCGTGTCGTATCTGATATGCCAAATACCAGTAACAATTTTATACCTCAATCCCATGACCTGATGGAATGGTTTGAGGCTCTTTATATTCCTGGAGCAAGAAGGTGCCCTTGGGCTCTACTAACATGAGACAGGACATATGGAGATGTTACTGGTGCCCGCTCGAGCCAATCGATGATGAACGGGAAGACAGTGATACAGTGATACTCCGGAAACCATATGGGATGCCGGGGATCAACCCAGGTCGGCCGTGTGCAAGGCAAACGCTTTTACCCACTGTGCTATGGCTCCGGCCCTTAATCACTTTGCAAAACCAGGCACAGCAACCCAATTGGACCGGTGCTGGAAACCCCACCTGTGGCATCCTTTTGGAAACACACTTCAGCTGCTAAAACAAAAACAAAAGCAAAACACGTCCCGGTTTGCAAGGCTCTCCTGAAGGTGATGAAGAGAAATGATCACTAAATAATGAGAAATAATGAAGCCCTGGGAGAACCAGCACCGAAGGTAGCAGCTGTTTTCCATCTCTTCCAATTATCTAACAGCAAGAGGAAGTAATTTACGTTCAATCTAAAGGAAATACTTCCTGCTTGGAGTGTTTTCAACTGTTTAATGTGCCCCTAACAGAGCCCATGGTCAGCTTTTAATACCAGACCTGACCAGGAAGCCTGTAGGTAATTGATGGTGTGACCTTAAACAAGTCACTTAACCTTACTGGGCCTCAGTTTCCGCACTTATAAACAGGTCAGTGATGATCTATGGGGTTGGCGCCATCAAAAACAGAATCTCTGGGCCTACAGTTTGTTCCAAATAATACATAAATAACACACACCTGTTTGTTGTAGTAGTACACACTTTAAAATGGTTATTTTAGAGGTATCTAAATATTGGCTTCAAATATCCAGCCAATAAAAACAAACAAATACAAAACACCTCTGATATCTTCACAGGTCCAATGAATACTATATATGGTCTTCAGGAAATAACATGTGCTAAAGTTTTTTGTGTTTTTTTTCCTTTTTAGGGTCACACCTGGTGATGCTTAGGGGTTACTCCTGACTCTGCACTCAGGAATTACTCCTGGCGGCTTGGGGACCATATGGGATGCCGGGGATCGAACCCAGGTCATCTGCATGCAAGGCAAGTACCTTCCCCACTGTCCTATCGCTCTGACACCTAAAGTCCTTTGTTCTAAACTTGTAATTAGGTCAAACATTTTTATCAGAAGGGATGTCAGGTCTCAGATGAACACAACATGTTCACTGGGCACATTGTGCAGTACAGATTTTAAATGACCGAGAATTAAATCAGACTGAATGGTGGAAAAGATAAGGCACTTCTGAAAGCATAATGGGAAAGCCTGTGTGATTTTGTCATAGAATTTTTTTTTCTTTCCAGGGAGGCCGCTTTACTTTTAATTAAAAAGGATGAGGGGCTTTCATTAACTGAAGCTGCACAAATATTTGTAACACAACTTTGAGAATTATATACTGTGTAAACTACTTTTAACCCAGCTAGAACTTAGCATGTGATACTAATTTACAATGTGTGGATACTGTTCCTCTTGGCACTCGAATGAAACTCAGATATCTGAAGTTGCTTTGATGGTACCAAACGGAATAGGACATGGGCCCAGAGCCATAGCACAGCGGGAGGGCGTTTGCCTTGCATGCGGTAAATCTGGGTTCTGTCCCCAGCATCCCAAATAGTCCCCAGAGCACCGCCAGGAGTGATTCCTGAGTGCAGAGCCAGGAGGAACCCCAAAACATCGCCGGGAATGACCCAAAAAGCAAAAACAGGAACAACAAAAGGAAAAGGACAGATTGCCTTGAGACCACTGTATGTATGTATTGTGGAAGCTCACCCATTTACTCTGAAAAAATATTTCCTTCCTAAACTCTCTCAATGTTTCCTTCTGCTGGGTGCTGGAAACCCCAGTTAGTTGAACAAGCTATTTTGAGATCATAATGGAGCAGAACATTGATGTAACCTATATATTATCTAAAGTTAAAAGTATAGTGGTTATTAATAGTTATTAAATGGGCCAGTAAAAGCCTCTCGCAAGGGGACAGAAATCTATTATTTACTTGACTATCTGGAGCAGAACTACATGGCTTTCAAAAGGCAGCTACGTATCAACATTATCCTCAAATAAAAGGTGCAAAAGAACCCTTGAAAATGATCTTCAGAGACCCGAGGATAGTCCAGCCCTGCAGTCAGACCCGGGTTCCATCCCCGGCATCCCATATGATCCCCCGAGCACTGCCAGAAGTAATTCCTGAGTGCAGAGCCAGGAGTGACCCCTGAGCATGGCTGGGTGTGACCATTGCCCCCAAAAAAAAAAAAGAAAGAAAATTATCTTCAGAATTTGTCCAAGTAAACAATTCAATTCAAAATTGAACATTGCCTTTTAGTTATACCTACTGCACTACATAAGTCTTGATGGTACATAGATTTCAACTTACTGAAATCTTGAAGCTTTACACTACTTCACTATCAAACTATGTGAGTATCAAAGAAACTTCACATATGTCAGTAGCATTGTTTCTCTGAAAGAAGTTCTACATGCATAAAACACCCACAAAGAAAACTCAGTCCACGTGTGCATTATATGTGTATCTATGTCTATAAAATTCAGTTGGGTACAGTTTTTTCATAGCTCTGCTAATTTGTAACCCAAGTACTGCCTCACAATTCTAAGATTATATATAAGGCAGACAACAATTTTATACAAGATTCAGCCTAAAACAACCTGCATTTGAAGGCACTGGAAATCCTCACAGTTGTATCCTTAACACAACCTGCTTTATATCAGATGTGGGAAGGGAAAGTGTGTGTGACTTGGTAAACTATAAATCAGAGTTAACAGAGATAGATGATACAGCTGGGAATCTTTTACTGCCTTCAGGATCCAAAGGTCAAGAACATAAAAGTCATTTCAAAGTGATTTTATATCCAATACATCCTCTACATTTGGGTAAGGGCAAATAAAAAACCGTGTCTGCAAATGTAAACAATATGAAACCACCAAGAAGGTGAGTGAGATTTATAAGTTCTAATATTTGCAGGTAATGCCTTCACCCAAATGCCGTTGGCATTCTTGTTCATTTAGTCACCTGCAGGGGGAAGAATTCTAAGCTGTACCTTCGTGCCACTCCCTAAGGCCCAAATTCTGAGTCCGGGCATGAGATTCCTTCCTCTGAGGGGTGAGTGAGGTGTGGGGAGAGGAGGACACCCGTGGCCATCCCACGCTACCTTGTGCCAATGGATCTTGGACGTGCTATTCCGTTTTCACGTTAGCATCTTTCTGAGCTCGTTATAAAAGGGTGTATCCTGCTGAGACCTAACCTTATCAGGTTCAGGCAGTGGGAGAGACTCCAAGGTAGGGGTGGGGGGGCTCCTGAGGGCCGACAGGGGAGCCTGCCAGACACAGAGATGCGGCCACCGCCAAAGGACAGTAACCAGGTGACAGCCCCAAGCTAGTGGGAACTTGGCGAGACAGCATTGGAGAAGCGAATTCTCCCACCAGGAACCAGAAAGAAAACCCCACACTTCCGGTGAACAGCTAGATTTTCAGTCTTGTAGAACCCCGAGCAGGGAACCACTAGCTCACATGTAATCGCCTGACAGAAACTGAGACTTTGGGTGGCTTTAAGTAAGCCTGTGGTACTTTGCAATGTAGTGATTTAAGAAAAAACTAATACAAAGGGCATTTCTAAGCAAACTACAAATAATATATGCAGTGACTTTGTGTCTGTCTGGCACAGAGATACGGCGATGTCCCTATGTTCCATCTAAAGAAATGACAAGGAGTGATAATGATAGAGAAAATAAAAAGCTGGCAACTCAGAAAGCTATGCTTATGTAATTCTACTAGGGACAGGAATGGATAACTTCCATAAATTATTTGGAATTGGGCCAAACACTGGGCATGAAAGAGCTACCCCTTAAATGATCTGGATTGCATATGCCCACTACCACCACGCACGCAAAACAAATACCGGAAAGAGTAAAACTCGCGTCCTTGGCGGGCAGTGTGGTATGGAGGCCTGGCAGAGAAACAACTTCAAAGACTTCCCTTGAGACATTCTCGTCACACCAAGTTTTATTTTGTTGTATTTCTATTTTAGCCCAAGAGTAAAGCTTTACAAATTATAATCCCGGACAGGACAAGCTGTACAGGGTTTAGGTGGGGCTGCTTATGCACAACTGACCCTGGCGTGGTTCCCAGCCCTGCATACAGTCCCCGAGCACAGAGCCAGGAGTAAGGCTGAGCACTACTAGGCTTGGCCCCAACTCCCCAGCCCCTGCCAAAGTGAAAAAGAAAAATCAAACCAATAATGTGCTTTTGCATTTTCTTTTTTTTCTTAGACCGATTCTCCTACATGCAATTACAGGAACTTATCAATAGCTCAATGAATGATATTTGGAAATATGGACTCTGAAACTTCGAAATATATTTTAGCATTCTGTCTGCGACTGACAAGCTGAAATAAACTTGCTTATAATTTTCTAGGCTCTCAATTCCACTGCAATGTTTCCATGAGCAAATATATATCTTTTTTAAATATTAGAGGGATGAAATAAACTATATTCTTAAAATGTACCACGAAATGGAGCATGTATGGGTTTGACCTAGGGTACAACATGGGAAAGGTACAGCATAGACAACTTACTAAACTATAATTTGCTTTTAAAGACATTATTTTTTTTTCAATTCTGATTACTAAAAATGAAATCTATGATGAAAACTTTGCGATTGCCTTTTATCCTAACAGTCATCTGGGAAGTCATTCATCTGACCACAGCCCCGGTCTTCCTTTGTCGCTAATGAGAGAAATACCGAATATTTCAACAGAAATTGCTTGATTATATTTGTCAGCCTGCTCTGAACCAATTAATTATTTACTCATAAAAATCTTTGATGTAATTCCGTCTAGAGGTTCACTTCTGGAATACAGACCAGAGCTCTATCTCCTCTCTCCCCAATTAAGCAGCAGATTTGAGAGAGTGAGATGTGTTCCTGTGAGGCGCCGTGGTTCGCAGCCAGACTCACCATAAACAAAGGAGTTGTGTTCCTCACTCACGTGCCTATGCCTACTGCTGTCGCCTCATAAAGCAGCTCTGCCTAAGAGAAGCTTCTCTGGTTGTCTTGTTGTTGTTCTCAGTTCTGCAAATGCTCTTAGTTCCCTTCTATAAGGAAATGTGTGTACCCAGGTCAGCGAGAGATCTCCAAGGGCTGAACCTCTGCTTGTTTGCCCGAGGTCTGGGTTCAATGCCCAGCACCACAGACACCCTGGCTCTGGCACTGCCAGGAGTGAACCCCAAGCACTGGGCCAGGTGAGGAGACCTGAGCACTGCCAGGTGCATCCCAAGCTCCCAACTTTAAAAAATATCAAAAAAAATTGAGTCTAGTACACATGGGAGAGTTTAGATAACAACTTTAGAATTTCTCAGGACCAGAACAAAATTCTTTCTGCATCAGGACAGTATCTTCCCCAGGCCAACTGAGATGAACAGTTCAACAATTACCCTGGGAGGCCAGAGACTGGACTAACAGGAAACGGCTGTGACTGGGACACCACACCCAGGCCACCTCCTGGCCCCTGAAGCAGAGAAGCACAGAAGGATCCCACTGAGCACCACTGAGCTTGGTCGGATCGTTCTAGATCTTTTGGCCACATGGGCTCCGTACTTGACAGTTTTCAGTCAAAAGGGAAATACAAACACCAATGAAACAATCACACAATCAGCCACTGCATCAGATCACCAGGTGCAGCGACCAACAACCTGGAGCAGTCGCTTCCCTTAGGAAGGCTGGTCTGAGCGGAGAACTGAACAACACACACAAACTCAGCTGTGGATAGAGAACTATGGTCCAGACGAGGGAAGTGTGGGCACGAAGAAGGAAAAGGCAACAAACGATAGTGCAAGGCCGAGGGGCCACAGTCCACTGAAGGTGCTGTGTGGCACCTGCTCTGGCGTAGGGGCATTGGGAGGGCGTGGGGACGCCAAGATGGGCCCTGGAGAGTCTATTCTGAACCACACGCATCAAGGCACACAGGCTTATCTTCACACTCAAAGGGAAACTCTAAAAGAATCTGGAAGTTTGACTCTTCTGAATTTTCTCTCCCTCCACCTCTCAGAAGATCAGGTGCTAGAATCTGGGGAGCTGCTCAGCACCCCCTCTCCCAGGGAGAGAGGACAGTCATACTATGGAAAGAGACCTAGAAATGGAGCCAGGTGGAGGGTTCTGAGTGAGACCCGGGGTGGGAAGGGGGAGATAAACAGGCCACGGTGCTAGGTGCCGGTTTGGGGATTTCAAACCCATCACGAAAGGACAGCGGGTAGAGACTGACTCAGCAGGAAAGAATCAGGTCTCCAGAGAGGAAAGAAGGAGACCAAGGCCGCTGCCAGCCAGCAGAATGGCTGTAAGGCAGAGCCAACCACAGCCAAGATCAAACAGAGAGTTCTGGAAGGAGGGCTGGATCGGTGACAGAAGCCATTTAACAGCCGTCGCTGGAGGAATTTTGGAAGCGGGGTTGGGAGTGAGTGATGGAGAAAATAAAGAACCAGGAATCCGCCAAGCAAAGGCAGGCAGAGGCGGTGGTGGCCAGACTTACTCGGGCTTTTCTCTTATTTCAAACAGAAACAACCCTCCTCCGAATTCCTGACTGCCCTTTGAAAACCTTTTTTCTTTGCACTTGTCGCAGCTGACACGATACCTTTTACTACCTTATCGCTTCGTCTCTCCCACAGAGGATCTGTGAATGAATGAAGGAACTGAACTCAACAATGAACATATCTAAGGTAACAGTGACTTGAACGGTTCTGAATGAGTGTGGACACGATTCTGAAAACCTGAGCATTCTGGAGACGCCAAGCAGAGAGAAGAGCAAATCCAGGTACCAGAACACTTAGGAATCAGAAGGAATGAAGAAGAACAGAAGGAAAGGAGAGAAAAGAAGGAGGGAAGAAGGGAGGATGGAAGAAAGGAAGAGAGCGAGGAAGGGAATGAGGAAGGAAGGAAGAAAGGAAGGGAGGGAGGGAGGGAGGAAGGGAGAGCAGTGACTGACACAGTCAGTCTAGCAGCTGGGCCGCGGACAGCGAGGACATACATGTCTAATGACACAGAAGCTATGGGGTCACGTGCACGAAGTGCAGGAGGGTCGATTCACGAGACAACCAGAAAAGAGAGACAGGGGCTAAGGAGAGATTTAAAGGAATAAGATGTTGGGGCCGGGGCGCTAGCCCAGTGGGTAGGGTTGGCTTGCCTGGCCGGGGGGGGGCGGGGGGGGGGGGGGGGGGGGCGGCGGGGGGGGAGGGGGGGGGGAGGTGAGAAGCTGACAGGTATCATCTATTCACATGGAACTCTGCAAGCACACAGATTAGTGCACACACGTATCAATGCACACGCACACGGCCGTCCCCTGCTAGTAACACTCTGAGAAAGGTCTCAGTGGGCATGGGGGGAGTACAGAGTTTAGGTACATACCACGAGGTCTAATCTGGCACCACAGAACCTCATCTCTACACCAGCACAATCACCGGTGGCCCTTGGGGTCCGTGGAGCTGCTGGGTGGGTCAGCTGCTCCCCAGTGTGGCCGAGTGCACGCAGCACGTCACCAGGCCCAAACACTGTTCCTCCAGCTGAGAATGGCTGGGCAGAACCACCAGACTCCTGTGCATTGTTTGGGATATCCCCACCACCACCAAAAACCGTCATTATTAGTCAAGTTTCATAATGTGGAAACTGAAGCTCTCACTAAGACAACTAAGACCCTATAACGTCACATCTTCAAATTCTTCAATGTTGTCATAAATTCCCAATTACTCAGCTATAAAATTTTAGCCCCCGGCCCGTCGCCCCCCCTCTCGCCCCCCGCGCCATCCAAATTCTTAGAGACTCCAAATAACCAAGAGAACAGTTTGGCGGTATCTATTATGCTTTAACATGTACATTCCCTATTATGTATTTTCATAAATATGTACAAAGCTTCATGAGTTTTCTCTGTAAAAATGAAAAACAGTAGACAAGTTAAATGACCTATCAACATACAAACATACAAAAGACACAAAGTGAGGGTGGAAAGAGCTTTGACACATAAAAGTGACTGATTCTGGGAGAAGGAAATGAAAGGAAAGACTCCCACACATGTGAATAAACTAATATAAAACAAGGCCATTCATTTCATAGTCAGATAAATACAAAGCTATCAAATAAAATGGAGAGAAGAAACAGACCTGTTTACTGTTTAAAACACCTCAAGCCACCTAAGATTAATTCTACTTCAGGACTGGCCAGGAGAGTGCTAGCCAGTCAGATTCTTCCTAGTTATTACATTATTCTCTTTCAGTACAATAGGTTGCGCAGGTTTGAAATACTGGACGCTGCGAAAGTCCAACGCATACAAGTACACCAGGGATCGCTGGCTCAAACCTTCTGTTAGTCATTAAGCCAGGACTGTAGGCTGAGCAATCTGACTCTCAGCCTTTAGAACAGCCAAGAGCATCTGGGAAAACTGACCCAGAATATTGACACAATAAAGTCTACCAGAGGGGAAAGAAAAATGGTATCACCAATCTTCTGTGGAAGAAACATTTCAGTATTCTACCAAAGTACCTGAAGTTTCTATATAAGCAGAACAGGGCGAGGCAGTGGGGAGTGTCTACATAAAAGCTTCTAAGATCTCAGGACTCAGTATCTGTCTTTCATTTTGAAAAATATTTCCTAAATAGATTTTTTACTACATGCCTTTGCATTTTAGTCAAAAGGGTCCCCAGGGTAGTTCACAAGTCTATCAAAGCTAGAACAGCATTCTATTATACACTACCGAAACAGAATTCTGTTTGTCTTAATCTTTCACTACATCTTGCTCCGGGCCAGCTTATTTAAACAAACAAACAAAAAAATCCTATCATGTCAGCTGATAGCAAGTCACCTGGGAGTTAAGTTCATCACCACAATAAACATGAACACTGTTTTCCTTCTTCACAGACCCAAGAAATCGGGATCTGCTTACCGGAAGAGTCAACAGATCTCTGAAAGGTTATCTATCCCTGAATTTGTTTTAAATCAAACCTCCTTCAAAGGGTAACAATATGTGCAAACACACTGTGACAACTGCTTAGGCAGAGTAAGGGAATATATGCAGAAGGAGGAGGAGGAAAGGAAGAAAAACTGAACAAAGGCAAAAAACAACTCTAGGAGGCAATCAGAATTCTCAATCAACCATCTCTCCATCAGGGCAAGATGCCAGAAGTAAATTGCATCTTGCTCTACCTTTGACAATTATTTGTCCAAGAAAGATTTGCCATCTTTCCTTCCAAGCCTAAGTAATTAAATAACTCTTGTATCTAAAGGAATCAGAAAAAAAATTACATTAGCTATTCTCTTTCACAGGAACTCACTACCCTTGCCTAGATATGTCTTATCTTGATCGCCATCTTGTAAAGCTTCATATGTGTGTACTTGCATTTCTTTTAAAAATTTAAGACTTTTTTTTAAACTCATTCATTTCCAAAGCCACATTTTGTTGCAGTAAGCTGTTTGTGCTACTCCTGGGAAGTCCCTGAAACAGAAAATCAGATAACTGGCTAGAAGTGAGTCATACCAACCACAAAACTTAGAATCAGCTCTGCAGAGAGAGAGACACGTAATCACAGGGTGAATTTATATAAAAGCACCCTTATGTATACATTGTGTTTATCATTTAGATTTTATAATCTAGAAGGTACTTGCTTAAACTGACTCCGCCTTCCAGGAGAGGTCACTAGCTGTAATAAAGGCTATAATAAGTGGCTGATAATGAACCCATTCTGGAGACAGGATTCTTAACTCTGCTTAAGAATCTGTGAACACCTAGAACAGACGGTCTGTGAATGCGCTGTCAGGCAAACAAACTGGTCATCAACATTACAATTTTCTGGGCAGAAGGTCAAGGGTTTTCTATCTGACTTTTCACTGGAGGTCTGCGAATTGGAACTTTAAGGGGCACTCATCAAAATCACATGGAGTTTTATATCACGCAAAACTAAACACTGCTTACTAGTTTACTCAAATCAGTTTACTAGTGATGAGCTTTTACTTCTCTAGGTGTCAAACCACCACCAAGAAGCAGTGGAAGAAACACATATAAGGAATATAAAATATCTCATTTGTTTTTTGAGCCTGTCCGTGCCGCACAGATTTCTGTCTGTGACCCAGAATCTGCTGAGAAGGAACCTACAAGTAGTCTGTAGCCAGACTATGTATAAAACTAGAACCTGTAACAATCTTGACTGGGAAGCCAACATTTTTATCTTCTTAAAGCACCCGACAGCCCTCCTGTAAGGCTTGTGCGAAGTCTGGTTACCATCTCCAATGAAGGTGCTGAATATCGTGCTAAAATACCCGTAATAATCAGCCACCCAAACCAAGACCTGATCCGTGAGGACCTGCCTAGGACAGGATGCCTAATTCCTGTCCCAGGGCCATCTTCGGACGAAACAAAGCCCATGAACCATGCAATCCTGACCAACTACTAACCACTTTTGGTTAGTTCCTGGAACTTGCCCAAACCAACAGCTTTCAATCAAGGCATCCCCAACATCCTCACTTCTCCCCCTCGCCCCACCCTATGGTCAAGTTTTCCTACTTCCTGTGCCTGCCGGAGAACCTCCGCCAAAATGCTAGTCTCACTCTTCACGTTTGGTTGGTCTCCGCTGGTTTCCATGCTGTTCAGCGCACCTCCCATAGTAACTGAAGTTTGGCCTTTTGGGATAGCCAAGGAGATTATGTTCCTCGGCGTAATTCGGGTTAATGGGATGCAGCTGAATGCACTGTGTAGCTGCAGCCGCCAAAATACCTTAAAGTGCAGCCAGTAAGTCCTTCACCCACTCTGCTGCCCTGGGATGGAGACGCGTAGAGAGAGATGAAGTCTCTGAGGAGCAGATCAAGGTCGGCCTCACTAGCCCCAGAAAGTCGTGACAGAGAAATAAGCATCAGATTGTGACTACAGCGCCCACCACTCACACAGCCTTATAATGCATGAGACATGGTATGAAACTCACATACAATTCCAACAGGTGATCACTTAGAACCACCCAAAGATGTAGTTTCTATCTGTTTTCCCTGTTGTTTGGAAAAAATGCAGTAAGTGGAAGATTAAAAATGTGCCCATATATACCAGCAGTTTTTAGGCTACTGTTATCTGGGGGTTCTATAATATGAAGGTGGGCTGAACCCCAGTTCATATGCCCTTAGGAAAGAGAAATCAGCTGCAAATGGCTAAATCAGGCTGTGAGGCTGAAGCCCTGAATGCAGAAGCCGCTCGCTTTTCAGATGACCCCTCCCGGGAACACACCAGGCTGCTGTTTAGGCCCTCTCCTTGATATCCAGAGATATCAAGGCCTGTGCAAAGAATCAAGGGATATGCATGATAACGCCTAAATGTATGTATTGCAAGCCACAACATGCAGAGAAGGGAGAAGGGAGGAGAAGGGGGAGGGAGAAAGGAGAAGAGAAGAGGGAGGGAGAGAAGGAGAGAGGGAGAGAAATGGAGAGAGAGAGGAAAGATGAGAGGGAGAGAAAGAGAGAGAGGAAAAAGAGGAGAGAGAGAGAGAGAGAAAGAGAGAAAGAGAGAGGTGTGTCTGCCCTAGAGGCAGGCTGAGGGAGGGGAGAAGGAAATCTGGGGAATCCGGGAACACTGGGGATGGGAAATGTGCATGGGGAGGGGTGAGTGCTGGAACACGGTATGGCTGAAACCCAAACAGCTTTGTAATTGTATATCTCACGGTGGCATAATAAAATTTATAATAAAAAGAAAAAAAAGAGAAATCAAGCAGCAAATTTTAACTTTAGTGATTAGGAGACAAGTCCCTTGATCAATTTCCAAGTTGGCTTTGAAGTGCTCATATATTTAACCTGGCTCTGACCATCACCAGGTTAGACAGTTCTATAACCACAATCACCACCGCTGCCGACTATTTAAGCATCTCTATACTTATTACGTACCTACTGCACTGATTTCGTTAAACTTCTGCATATGCTGATACGCTTAACAGGCAGTTATATTAGCAAAATATATATTATTTTCACCCCCAAAACAAACCAATAAACCTACCTTTATCATTCTGGATAGATCACCAGCATCTGCTAATTCCAAAACTATGTTTAGTTCATTATCTTCAATAAATGATGCATAATATTTAATTACATTTGGATGGTTCAGTTGCTAAGGAGAGAAAAAAAAACAGAAACTGAGATTTTCTTATTGAAATCCAGAAGTCACTTAGAGTTCTGTAACGTAAGAACAAACTTAAGATCCTACAATCCATTCAGAAGTTATAGTTTTCCCTCTCCCTTTCCCCTCCCACTTGCTGTTGTTACTGTTGTGATGACCAGGGTCATGTATTTTGAGCTGTACTCCCATGCTTCTGTTGTGATGCTCAACACTTGCACTGCGTTTTCAGTTTGCTTTGGGGGTCAGGGATAGGGGAGGGATTACAGCAGGCCTGAGGGTCAGCAATGAGAAACAACTTGTCTCATGCCTACAAGGGAGTTAGTTGCTCTGTTACTGAGCACCCCAGATGCACTTTTCAATTCCAGAAATCTTAACATGACTATTTTTCTTATTTCAGTGAATTTTGAAACAAGTATTATAATTATGCATAGTAAAGCCAGGTATCAATTTTATTCAACATTCTTTATTGGACATAAAAAAGGAAACACATAAAAATTATAAAAATATTCCTATGTCTAATAAGTTTAAAAATACACGTGAATGGGTGATCAAATTAAATAACCAGTTGCTAAAAATGGCACGTTTCAAAATATAAAACAAACTGTCCTTTCAGATATTCAGTGATAAATAAAGTTTCACCCTTTCACCCTGCCTGACTTTGAGCTCAGGACCTAACCAGACATACCTCTAGCAATAGTTGGCTCAGCTCAGCAATAAACCAAGAAGTTCATTTTTTCTCAAGGTATCTAATATGTGTTATCTAAATGATGTCTTTTTTGCTGAATACGTATGGCGCTGAATCTATTATCTACGTAGATAGAGTCATAAAATTATCCTAGGAAAGTTTTCAGTTTGTGAAAATACTTGCATCAGTTTATACAAATTTACCCTCTTTTTGTTTTTGGACACTAACCACATTAGAATGACAAGCAAGTCTGTCAAAAATTTATTCCAGAATTCTCCTACAGGGTGACATGTTTCCCTTCTCTTTGTTTTTGGTTTATAGACCTCCCCATTCTCTATGATGATGTAACTTCTACAATAAAAGATCATGTGTATTTTAAAAGCAGTTACTTCATATCCCAGGAAAAAGATAAACAGACAATAAAACACTCGGAAGCACAGCAACTTTGGATCTTATGCTTATCTTTATGGCAATGTCTGATTCACTTTATGTACAAACCAGAACAGATGGAATAAAAACATCCAAGTGTTACTAAACTTCAAAAATATAGGCAGAGCAACAGTATGGGGTGGGGGAGGACGTTTGTCTGGCATACGGCAAACCAGATTTCAGTCCCCAGTATCCCGTATGGTCCCCCTGGCACCAGTAGGAGTAAGTCCTAAGTCCAGAGCCAGGAGAAACCCCTGAGCATCACTGGGTGTGGGCCAACAACAATAAGCCACCAAAAAATATAAACATTAAAATAAAACATAAGCCACAGCATTTCCCCAGAGAAATTATGGTCTAGAGAGAGAACACAGCAAGGTGGGGTGCTTGACTTGCACGTGGAAGGACAAGGCTCCATGCTTAGGACCACTCATGGTCCCCCAATCTCCTCCAGAAGTGATCCCTGAGCACCAAGCCAGGAGTAGGCCATGGGCATGGTTGTATATGGCCCAAACACTCACACCAAAAACTGAACTTGAACAAATAAAAAAAATTGAAATTTCATATTTTTTGAATAGATAAGAAACTTGAGAAGCTAATTCCCATAGACACTTTACATCCTCCCTTTCTGAACGTAAAAACCGATTTAAGAAATGGTAAAAATTTCAGAAACAAACATGTGGGCCATTTGAGTCAGCTCACATTTTCAATATATTTCTATTGAGACAATGCTAACATATTTATATTATTTAGACTTCAGAGTTTTAATTTTGATGGTTAATAAAAATGCCTTATTTTTCATGACCTTTTTATCTCCTAGTTTGAAATTGGAAAAGAAATCCAGTATTACCAAATGTTCCTGTTATATCACTTTACAATGAATCCAATAATAACAAGATTCTTTAACTTACCAACATTCAAAGTGCAATTTTCAAATTTTTTAAATTTCAAATTTATTGGAAATGAGTATAGCATCAGTGAATCTTAAAATATTTTTGTATATAAATTTAATATTTTTAAAGTTTTATTAATATATTCTGTATGTTTAAAAGGCAGTAGTTTGTCATTTACCTTGAGAAGGTCAATTTCTTTGATACAATCAGCACGTGCTTTGGCATCCATTAAATCAAATATCTAAAAAGAACATCCATAATTACTTTATAAAGTAATAATCAATTATTCATTTTACAAATATTATGCCACTTTAGTACCTTGCATGTAATTATACAGATACTAAACATAGTTCTTTCCAATTTCTATTTTTTAATCTTACTTTCATCTTTTTTTCTTTTTGGGTCACACCGCGATGCTCAGGGGTTACTCCTGGCTCTGCACTCAGGAGTTACTCCCCTGGTGCTCAGGGGACCATATGGGATGCCAGGGATCAAACCCAGGTCAACCGTGTGCAAGGCAAACGCCCTACCCACTGTGGTATGGCTCCAGTCCCTTACTTTTATCTTTTGATCTTACTCTTATTTCAATAACTGTGGAGAATAATTGTAGGTATTTTATGTGATCATTACAAGCTAATTTTTTTCTCCAGAGAAACTCAGTGCTTTGGAGCTAGAGGTAAGGTGCTTGCCTCGGATGTGGCTGACCTGGGTTCATTTCTATCGCCCCATATAAAGACCCCAAGTCCCACCAGAAATGGTCCCCAAGCTCAGAGCCAGAATAAGCCTTGGGCACAGGTGGGTGTGACAAAAGGAGAGAAAAAAAAAAAGAAAGGAAAAGGGAGAAAAAGAAAAACAGAAAAAAAGAAAAGAAAAGAAAAGGAAAAGAAAAGGAAAGAAAAGAAAAAGGAAGGAAGGAAAAGGAAGGAAGGAAGGAAGGAAGGAAGGAAGGAAGGAAAAAAGGAAGGAAGGGAAGAAGGAAGAAGGAAGGAAGGAAGGAAGAAGGAAGAGGAAGGAAGGAAGGAAGGAAGGAAGGAAGGAAGGAAGGAAGGAAGGAAGGAAGGAAGGAAGGAAGGAAGGAAGGAAGGAAGGAAGGAAGGAAGGAAGGAAGGAAGGAAGGAAGGAAGGAAGGAAGGAAGGAAGGAAGGGAAGGAAGGAAGGAAGGAAGGAAGGAAGGAAGGAAGGAAGGAAGGAAGGAAGGAAGGAAGGAAGGAAGGAAGAAAAAGATTGATCTAAAATGGAGAAGCATCAATTGATTTAAAATGGAAAAAAGAGAAAAGTGAGTATAGGTCTGAAAGTCAATTAAAACAATAAAATTTTTACCACGAGTATAATAAATAGCGAATAATTACCATGTGTCCTTCATGAACTACTCTGTAGTTCTCATGGATTCCCTATAAGCCCAGTAACATCAGCGATTCCATTTCACAGGAAACCAAGAGATCTTAAGAGACTAACATAGGCTCAAGACCCACGAATGGAGCAGCCAGTGTTCACTCTCATTATGCAACTAAAACCTTTTAAGCCATTCATCCGCAGGATCAAATCACATTTATCAGGTCTGATGAGTATATTCTTACATGATGCAATATAAGGGTGAAAACTGGCCCCTTTGCATGTAGAGACGACAAAAATCAAAATCAAAACTCTTCGTAAGCATAAAGCACAGATCTATGTAGAATATAGAAATACAGACTCTATGTATATAAAAATAAAATTTCAGAAGAATACTGCCCCCCACCCCAAATGTCTAAGTGGCTTACAGCCATGTAACAACAACAAAATTAATGACAATACAGGCATCAACCTGATCAAGAAATTCTTCTTATATCAAACTCCCAAGAGACACCAGGAGGAGGCAGTATGTAAACTCAAAGCAGTGGCAAAGCGTCTGGTCCCTTTAGAACCACAGCTCCGGTCCTCCCCGCAATGAAAACACACACGGCACAGTGCGGGCCTCCTCTGGGACAAGCACTGGAGGCTGAGAGGGCTGAATAACATGTTTATGGCTGTGAAGGCAGGAAGTAGCAGGTCTTGGATTCAGGTTGTTAGACCTGTCTGTTTCCACACTGGTCTAGGCTCCTGTGAAGCTGAACACACCTACGGTGCACACATGAGCACTAAGATACATGTGTGCAAGGTTTATCAAAAGGTGGACCAAGGGAATCCTAAAGATGGTTTAGGAGTCCCACCTCCACCACAAGGAGAGGTGAGGGGCTGATGCTGACCTTGGGAGAACGATAAGATTTTGTCAGGCAGAAACACAGATATGTAAGGCAGAAAGTCGATCTAAAATACAGACATAGAAGCACCTCACAAGGAAACTATGATTTCTCTCATTCCCTCATACTGCAGCATGGTTCTCATTTTCCTCAAAGAAAAAAACAGCTGTCAAGGAAGAATAGAATTTTACAGTAAAACTAAAAGTCTATAAACTTACTGAC
The DNA here is from genome assembly GCA_021461705.1 of Cryptotis parvus. Lineage (NCBI taxonomy): Eukaryota > Metazoa > Chordata > Mammalia > Eulipotyphla > Soricidae > Cryptotis > Cryptotis parvus. The sequence goes on along the minus strand of JAJIBD010032009.1, from coordinate 91,559 downwards.
TTAACACAGCTTAACATTTACTTGGGTCCTCCCAACGTGTACATATGTAAGTGTCTTGTCTTTAAGGGACAAAAGCAATATAGGAAAAGGTCTATTTTATTTTCACCTGATGGTATAGTATAAAATATTTCTCACACTTCTCTATTATTTCCTACTTATTTTGTTCCAAATGCTTCTAATGAAAATACTGAATGTTAGGTTTATTTTTAATGTGAAATAATGAACACTGCATATTTTTAAGATTTGAAAAATTACAAACTCTTCTCTTAACTAAATGGTTAGACCACTCCCCCACCAAAGAAAAAGAGAGAGAGAGAGAGAGAGAGAGAGGTCATCCAATGTACGCATGCACATGTATCTGAATCAGTTAATACTTCTTTTCAATCATGGTAATTCTAGCCATCTTAGCTACAGTGAACTTGTTTTAAACTACTAATATCACAATGGAATGGAATAAAAAGAAACTGAAAACAAAATAAAAACATGAAAGACAATGCACATCACTGTCACAAAGTGAGACTGGAGACCACCATTAGCCCAGATGAAAGACAGAACTCCCAAGACTGACCCCAGGACACGATGCTCAAAGACAGAAAGCCCCTCATAAAGCTCGAATCTACTTCAGCAGCACAGACTTACTCATTGCACTGGTGAATCATAGAAACAATGGATTCTAAACACAGATAAGCCTCAACTGTTTGTTAGTACCTTCCATCACCACAACACCAGTCTTGGATTCTAATCTAGCTTGCAGCATTTAATCCTGCTCATGGATTAGGAGAATCAACATTGTCAAAATGGCAATACTCCCCCAAAGCATTATACAGATTCAACGCAGTTCCTCTAAGGATACCCATAACCCTTATTTCAGAGGAATTGATCAAACACTCCTCAAATTCATATGAAATAAATCTCTACAAATAGCTAAAGCAATCCATGGGAAAGAGAAGATGGGAGGCATCACCTTCCCCACTTCAAACTGCACCACAAAGTGGTAGTAATTAAAACAGCATGGTATTGCAATGAAGACAGACCTGCTCACCAATGGAATAGAGCTGAATATCCTGAATGACACCCCTCAAATAAATGATCACTTAACTTTTGATAATGGAGCATGAATTATGAAGTGGAGCCAGGAAAGTCTCTTTACCAAGTGGTGCTAGGAAAACTAGGAGTTACATGCAAAGGAAAAAAGAACTCAGACCTCTGTCTAACCCCATGCACTAGAGTCAGATCAAAATGGATTAAAGGCCTCAATATCAGACCTGAATCCATAAGGTACATAGAAGAAACCATAGGCAAAGTCCCCCATGACATTGAAGCTAAAAGGCATCTTCAAAGATGAAACACCACTGACCAAGCAAGTGGAAGCAAAGGGACTATATGAACTATGTTCATGGGACTACATGACACTAAGAAGCTTCTGCACCTCAAAAAGAAATGATGACCAAGATACAAAAGACAGTCCACAGATTGGGAAAGAATATTCACTCACTGACCATCTGAGGTTAATATGCAGGATATTATCAGGAACTGGTAGAGCTTGCAGCATTTAGGTACACTGCGTTTGGGCAATGCTGACTGGAGATAAAATGAACACACCACGCCCTGAGGACTACTGGTAAAGGTGTTAAGAACATCAAAGGACCAGAGTGATAGTACAGTGAGGAAGGTGTTTGCCTTGCATGCAGCCAACCCAGGTTGATCCCCGTATCCCAAATGGTCCCCAAGGACTGTCAGGAGAAATTCCCAAGTGCAGAACCAGGAGTAACCCCTGAGCATTGCCGGATGTGACCCAAAAGGCAAAAAAAAAAAAAGAACTCTTAAGTGGAATATGGCTGGTAGAGCTCCCAATATTTATTAGCTCCATTCATGGGAAGATACACTTCAGAAATATTTTCATTAAAGTTCAGCACTTAAAAGGAGAACCTTTAAGTGCAGCAATTTCACACACAGGAGACAGCCATTGCCCAAACTGACAAATAATGTCAGAAAATGAATTCCCTCTCTCGCTCTGTCTCTCTGTTTCTGTCTCTCTGTCTCTCTCCCTGTCTCTCTTTCTCTGTCTTTCTCTCTCTCACTCCATCTCTGTCTCTCTCTCTTTCTGTCTCTCACACATACAGACACACACACTCTCACCCACAGAAACTGCTCATGACTAGGATCAAACGACAAGTGAAACAACTGATTCTTGTCAAAGCATGAGTACTGATGCTATTAACTGGAACTCCTAAATAAAAGACCGAGATAACACAAAGAAATGCTGGGAGCACATTTCTGATGTCTGAGAAGGAATTCCTAGAAACTGTTTAAGGGGAGCGAGGGAGGAACATTCCGGTAACAGTGACTTAAATGAAGAAAATCACAGGCATATAAATCTAATCTCCCAGTAATTAATCATCCTGACTGGAAACATATTTTAAAACTAAACACAAGGAGAATAAGCTGAGAGTCAGATGTCTGGGAGCTCTAGAAAGCCCAAAGTGGACTTAAAATACAAAGAGAAAGAACATACCTCAGAGAAGTCACAAACCTTTCACTCAACTTACAATTCAGTTCAACCTGAATTACAGAGTAACTCTTTTATTTTTAAATGAATTTCAGTGATATTAAGTTACTCTTCAAACAATCAGAGAAATATGTCACACTGAAGACAAAACCAAATGCCAAACTAAAAACATTTAATTAGCCCTTCCTTTCCTCTTCACACAACCAGCAAGTCAAGGCAAAAACACTGAATCCTCAGATCAAATCACCTTTGACATAGATTCAAAATTGCCTGAATCCAGCAGCAAAATCCTGACACTATACATACAAAAAAATATTTTAATTTCAAAATTTTTTCCATAAAATATGTGTAGGCTTGTCTTCAGAAGACATCTTTTTTCAGCTCTACAGAAGTTTCTTGAAGTTTTAACGCTGATTTTCTACAAGGTAAGGGAAAAGTTGTTGGCAGTCTTTACACAAATCCTAACAGAGTCTTAGCAGTCTCTGAATCACTTAATAACTTTTCTTCTGTCTTGTTCGAATTTTGCCAACGTTACTCATGACTGACTAATGAAACCAAAAGGTTAACACTTGATATCTTTAAGTGGAACACAACAGAAATGTGCCTGAAAAGACAAGTCAAGTTGGTAAAACATGAGAAGGGACCAAAGAAAGTACTTAAAAACACACACTAGGCGCCTTTGGCAAACTGGTTTCCTTCACTTTATATAAACCATCCATGTGCCCAGTTCACACAGCTTGTGTAAATGAATTAACTTGTCCCTATTTCAAGGGCTCTGTATCCCAGAGGTCAATCAATCATCACCTTGGACAAGGCGCTTCTTCGTTGCTCTCCTCTTGGGACTGCTATTAGCATGAAATGTACTAGAACCCAGGAGAAGAGTTTTGTAAAATATATCTGTATGTTAGTATTTTAAACTCATTATTTTATAACCTGATATTATTTTATGCCTGATCCAGAGACTCAGATACATGGGGCAGAGCTGCTACCTGCTCTCCCTGTTCTCAGGTGATCATGAGGTGTCCAGGAGGGAAGATGGATCTAGCCCTGGCCCGCCATCCAGCAGAGCCTCACAAGAAGCCGGAGGAACCCCCATACCATGAGGGCCGCCATTTTAAACATCTGGACTCCACAGTTCATCAGAGCTCCACCCAACAGAAAAGCTGATCTCCCCCCGTCTCGTGCGGCTTTACGTGGTTCATCAGTAAATGCACAAGATTGATACTACTGAGAGTACTACCCAGGGTAGAGCCTGGCAAGCTACCCATGTCGTATTTGATATGCCAACAACCAGTAACAATTATGGACCTCATTCCCATGACCTGAAGGAATGGTTTGAGGCTTCTTGTGTTCCTGGAGAGGGAAGATGCCCTTGGGCTATCCGAGGCTTGCTACAGGACATATGGAGATGTTACTGGTGCCCAATTAAGCAAATCCATGAAAAATGGAAAGACAAGTGAAGTGAGTATTCCAGAGGGCTGAGCCCCAGCTCTTCCCACTGGCTTAGGCTCTGACCCATTCACACACTCAAACCCCTCTTACACACACACACACACACACACACACACACACACACACACACAGTAGCTCCAGTAGCTCTCCAGGGACTCCACAACCACAGAGGCGCTCATTGGAGGGGACCCTTAATCTCACCTCTACACAAGGAATCTATGTTTGCTCTCAATCTACACATTTCTGCTTCTCTTCCTAGCAGATTAGTAAACAAAAAACAAAAATTTCCTCTTCCAGAGACTATTTCATTTATTTTAAGGGTGGGGGTGGGGGGGCAGGATGAAAGATCACAGCAGAAGCATTCGCTTTTCCAGATATAAATTGCAGCAAACAAGATCCCCAACAAGTACCAACTGACACTGGTCTTGCCCTGCCTCTAGTCACAGGACTTCCAAAGAGGACAGAGATGTGGAGAGCAGGAAGGGGAAAGAACTTCACCAAGTCCAGAAGTTCTACCTGGTGCCAGAAACCTTAACCCCTCAACTAGGCAAGGCTAATCTAGTTTGTGATTAATCTAAATGCAACCACACGACCAAATTACAAACAAAAACATGGTTTCCATTTCTTTTCTATGAATTCCTTAAGGGTTGGCCAACAATATGAAATTAGATACCTCTTTATGTCACTTGTCATAAAAATCACTATTAAAACCTCTGTTTTCAAGGCACTGCCTTTGAACCTGATAGGTCAGGGAAACGGTGATCTAATTTCCAGTCCATCAGTAAGATACCTATTCCCATTCAACAGGTTGCCTTAAAATTAAAAGGTCTCTATGATTCAGCAGAGAAAGTTCATCCTTCATGAAAGCTTAGAATTCAACAAAGCTTTGTCAGGGTGTCTGAAAATTAAGATGCCCCCTTCTGGGCCAGCAACAAAGCTCCAAGGGCTAAGTGCATGTTCTGCATGCCGGAGCCCTGGGTTCAAATCCCAGCATCACCCATTCTCCCGAAGCACCAGCAGGAACAGAACAACAAAGAGTTACCCTGTAAAGGCATACTGGAAGCTGTGAGAGCGTAGGTATAAGAGAAGCAAAAATTGCAAAATGACTGTAAAAATGCCCCCAAAACACTAGGGAAAGAGAAGTCACTGAAGGGACTAGAAGGGGTGTTGGACAAAAGGCTTAGCTAGTTTGGGAGCTTTGCTCTTTTACCCACTCACAGCTTAATCTACTTACATGTTCTTAAATCAAGGTTCATACTAATGAGATCTCTCTTCTATGTAAACACTGACGGAGGGTGTGGCAGTTACATAAGTCACCTTGACTGAATAACTTCTGACTTATTATACATCTACTAAGACTTCTATGTTATCTAGATTGGGCACAGCTCCTCTTTATACCCACTGCACCCAGCGTGGGACAGTTAGAATTTATCAGGAGACTACCACCCTGGCTACGTTGAGACTATCTTTAAGATTATAGGAAGGATCATACTAGTTTGCCCTCAAGCAGGCGAGTGTGACCCTTTCAGTATATGGAGAACAAAAATACTCAGAATTACCCTGGTGCAGATAATAAATAGAAGGACCTTGTGGGCACCATCTAGATTACATGAAGCCCATAAAATTAAGATGTATTACTTTATACCAGCCCCCACCCTTCAGTGTTTTACATAATAAATAATCTAAGAGGAAAGGATTAGTCCTTGGCATAATCCTTTGTTTATACCTGTATTAGGGTGTGGCACCACCCAGTCTACACTATTCTACTATCTAGAAGCTGTTTAGGGTTCTTTGTTGACAGGACCCTCACTGTCAACAGTTAGGATTACTTTGGTGTATATAAGGAGACTGACTTGAAGCACTAGCCCTTCTTTTGGGAAGGACTCCTCTCAGGTGAGATCCTCTCTCTTTGGTGGGAGACTTGAGCTCTCTTGTATGATCTAAGTTCTGACCAGAGCTAGAGTTCTTTCATTATATTGGACTGCAGTGGTAGAGCTTTTGTACTATTAAAAGCCTTTTTGGAACTGCACGGACTCATGAGTTTTCATCCATTCCCCGGCAGCCTCAGAGGTAGAAGACAACTTCTGTCCTGATACTGCTGGGGACCCCAGCGGCTCCCCCAACAAAGGGGGATAAGTCAGAGTTTAGAGAACCAAGACAAAGGCAAGTTCCGAGACGCTGCTGGTGTTGAGAAACAGACCCTCCTTACTAACACTCTTCCTTGTTAGTAATGTTAGTAAGGAAGCGGAAAGGTGTATGTCAGCAATCAGGGAAGGCGCTAAGGGAGCAGAGATAGAAGAGTGGTGAAAAGCCCAAAGCAGAAAGATTTCACCCAGCTCGGAGACAGTAAGAGCCGAAATAATCTCTATCAAACAGAAAATGGCATTTTTTCTGCCGAGCCTGAGTCCATCTGGGCTTTGGTCAAGGATACAGAGGAGTCGTTTCAAGAGTAGAAGAACATGAAGAAATCAATAAATCCCAGACCTCCAATAAGAGATCTTGAAAATGCGCAATAGCACCTGGCACTTGGGATCGTGTCAAGGTTAAGTCGGCCTGGAAAGAGGAGACGGGAATCGTGGTTGGGGAGAGACCAAGCAGATGAACAGTGATGGTCAGCTGACCCCACTGGGTGCCATGGGGCCAGACAGTGAGGTCCAACAGAGAGACAGGAATATCAATATGATACCAGGTAAGAGATATGGTAGAACAAGTGAAAAGGGCTAAAAACAAATTAAAACCCCCAAACAACAACAAACGACAGGTGGCCATTAAGGGTCAATGATGAAAATATGTATTTATCTGAATGGCAGCGGCTTCGAGGGAGAGTGAGAGGCTGCTGAGATAAGAAGCGGCAGGTGGGAAACAAGGCCTGAAGAGGACAATCCCAGTAGGCCCAGAGTCACAAAAAGGAGAAGCCAACTTCCGAGGGGAGGCTGTGAAGAAAGAGAGTGTGAAGAAAAGGAGGATCATGAGGGGGTGTGTGGTAAAAGTGGCAGGCTTTTTACCACATGCTAGGGAAAAAAAAATTGAAACTACAACTCCCAGAATTCCGAGCCGCAGAGGACATAAACAGGACACTTTGATATTCCCTCCATGTTGCATTAAACCAACATCTTGGACTACTTTACTAACGGCTCTCAATGGCAACCGAACTACTCAATCCACAGTGATAACGCCGACATAATTCTATCACTTATATCACTTGTCTTCCCATTGTTCATTGATTTGCTCAAGCGGGCGCCAATAATGTCTCCATTCGTTGGGAATGAGGTCCATTATTGTTACTGTTTTTGGCATATCGAATACACCATGGGTAGCTTACCAGGCTCTGCTGTGGCTCTAGGTTCATCTCAGGGGCCCATAATTCTAAAGCACACAAAACATTTGGTGAACACAAGAATACATGGACCATCACTAGTACCAACCAAAACCTACCAAAAAAAAAAAAAACTAGGAAACTCAATACCAAGAGGAAGGTAACATCCTCGAAGAGGGAAGAGGAGAACACCATCTGCTGAGCGTCTCCAGAGTCCAACCTTACAGTGAGGAAGAAACGTGCCCCAGAAGGGTCCACCCCCGACCACCACAGCATCATAAGGAAACAACGCAGATCCCCACCTCGAAGAACGGAGAAAGAAAACGAGGACTGTAGAATAAAGGAGGTCTCAGCAGACAGAGACCTCTTGGCAGAAAGGTCCAATGGACAACCTCTTAAAACCCGCATTGTATAAGAAACCTCGTATTACCATCATGATTACCTCAGGGACCAGAGATGCTTGTAAAGAATTGTGAAATTTCCAAACAGGAACATTTCATTGATGTCTACTGTGAAATTTTAATTTGTTTTTGGCTTTTGGGGATCACACCTAGCAATGCTCAGGGATTTCTCCTGGCTCTGCACTCAGGAATTACTCCTGGTGGTGCTCAGGGAAACCTGTAGGATACCAGGAATCAAACCCAGGTCAGCCACATGCAAGGCAAATGCCCTCCTCCATTTACTATCACTCTGGTCCCGCATAACTTTAATATTTTAACAGTGCTTCTATACTCACACCATGTACAATAATCCACCCAGAGACCAAAATGCTATAAACTAGAAGGTGAATTCTCTAACCGTGGAAAATTACAACTTCATTATTGTGTTGTATACATGCCTAAAATACCTACACTGAAACAGCACATACAAATGAAAGAATCAGCTGCTTTTCCAGTGAAGTCAAGTCATTTCACCTAGAGAAATACGTTAAAGGGAGAGAGCCTGAGTGTAGGAAGCTTTATCTTCCCAACATGTCTCCTTGAGAAGCAAATTGATGATAATTACTAAATTATGCTCTAATTTAAAAAATACCGCACTTGCTCATATAAAAACTGTAAGGTTTGATTTGGTTTGATTTGGAGGGTGGCAGAAACCAAACCCAGTATTGCATATGCTCAAACACTCAGTCCTTTACTGGCCCCCGACTGAAGGGTTGAAGGGATCTGCAGCGACTCAATGATGAAGCCGGTAAAAGCCATGAGATAGGTTCAGTAATGGCTAAACTATGACTCCAGGTATTTGAGGTACATTAAAATCACCATATAAGTTATGGTAAAATGCTCTCACTATCCACAAATTTTTTAACTGTACATAATTTTAATACACCTAAATATATAGAGCTAAATATATTTAATAAATATGAGAAATCATAAAAAAGGCTTTTAAAAATAAAATATAAGTAAATATGCCTCAACTATAAAGCATCAAAGAATATTCATCCTTTCAGGAAGATTTTATTAAGATCGCCTGAATCAAAAACAGTGGACTAGCAGTGGCAGAGGAGGATGAGGAGGAGAAGGAGGAGGTGGAGGTGGAGGTGGAGGAGGAGGTGGAGGAGGAGGAGGTGAGGAAGAGGAGGAGAAGAAGAGGAAGAAGGAGGAAGAAGAAGGAGGAGGAGGAGGAGAAGGAGAAGGAGGAGGAGAAAGAGGAAGGAGAAGGAGGAGGAGAAAGAGGAAGGAGAAGGAGGAGAAAGAAGGAGAAGGAGGAGAAGAAGGAGAAAGGAGAAGAAGGAGAAGGAGAAGCAGCAGCAGTAGCAACCCAGGCTGGGGAAGGGAGGAGGGAATCTGGGGACATCTGTGGTGGGAAATGTGCACTGGTGGAGGGATGGGTGCTGGAGCACTGTGTGACTGAAACCCGATCATGAACAGTTTTGTAACTGTATATCTCACGGGGGTGTAATAAAAAATTCTTTAAAAGGAATAAAAAGTGGACCTGAACACAGTATAATATCACATTGTTTTAAAGAAGCAAATGTGCTATTCCTCTAATGTCACTGACCACGTATAATACATAACACAGCATAATACAACATAACACACAACACAGTTAATGTCATATACTTAGACATGCAGCTTAAAGTCAGCAAAAAAATAATTAAGCATTACTGAAGAACAAAATATCTCCTGTACTATTAGAACATTACAATAGCAAAAGTCAATGCACAACAACAACAAAAAACCGGAGACCCAGAATTCATTCCATTGTAACAGTTCACTAGCTTGACAAACCAGAAAATCAATTCCATTTATAGAACTGTTCATCAATTAGCTAAACAGAATAAAATAGACACTACATTGTACCAGATCAAAACAATTTCTCCGATAATCCTCCATACCAACAACTGAGCCTTGAAGCCCCCTGTGTGTCCTGGGGAAGATATTTCCACCCCCTTCAGCAACTTCTCCCTGGGTCTTCACAGCAGCTCTCACTCTGGGAGACATAACCTGTCTCACGATTGGATGGGCATCTTTGCTGAGCTTCTACTGGAATCCCAGGAGCCCCATTGTTTTATCTCAATATTCCCCAAATCTTACTCATTGACTAGCGAACATGAGGTGGTCAGCAGCAGTGAGCTGAAAGAACAGCAAGGCAGGAAGCAGCAAGTCAGGCCAGTGAGGACAGAGGACAGCCAAGTGGCCACACAGTATTTGCAGGTATCAGACATCAGTGAAGGCATCATCTTAATTCTGGCTGACGAATCATGACAAGGCAGGGGGAAATTTTCACCAACACGAAATAATACATGATGGGAAGCACCCAGAGCTCTTGGTGGTTCCACAGTCACATGCATTTGGTCCTTGTCTCCACACACAGGTAAACCTACAGGAAACGCCGAGCTAGGCACTGTTCAGGGCTTCTCAAAAGTGAAACTGATGGTATAGAACAAAGAAAGGCGCTAGAAAACTAAGCTGGGGGATCTGGCTGTAGTTTTAAAGTGTCTTATTAAACACTCGTGAGCTCGGGTTGGAGTGATAGTACAGGATGGAGGGCATTTGCCTTGCAGATCGCCACCCGGGTTCGATCCCAGGCATCCCACATGGTCCCCTGAGCACCGCCAGGAGTCATTCCTGAAAGAAAAGCCAGGAGTGACCCCTGAACATTGCCAGGCGTGACCGAAAAAAAAAGCAAAAAAAATAAATAATTAAGAAAATGAACACTGTAAAAGTCAATACTTTTAACATATGAACTAGGCAAAGTAATAAGCAGAACGGTAGCACAGCTTTTGAGATAAGTTAATAGAGTTGTGACATAAAAAGTTGCATAGAGAACTCTAGTGCTCTTTTCTTTACCACTTCTTCGGAGAAGGGTTGGTGTTCATCAGAGAGGAAAAGAGCCAGGTTAACAATATTTAAAAAACATTTCACTTTATGTAAGTGAACAACACGGTGTAATACATCGTTACAATTCAAGAGCATGTCCAAAATGCAAATAGATTTCTCCTCGCAAAGAATTAAGATGCCGCAAAAAACTAAACAGAAACAAAAAAGGGGCTGGAGCAATAGCAATAGCGCAGTGGGTTTGCGCTTGCCTTGCAGGCAGTCAACCTGGGTTCGATCCCCAGCATCCCATCTGGTCTCCAAGCACAACCAGGAGTAAGTCTTGAGTGAAGAGCCAGGAGTTACCCTTAAGCATTGTTGGGAGTGGTCCCCAAAAGCCAAAAAACAAAAACAAAGATTTAAGATGCCTTTCCTGATTAAAACTACCTTCACATGGTGCAGGAAGAGAGCAATGGGGAAGGGGCTAGGCTCCAACACTGTATGACCTAAACACAATCGTGAGCAATTTTGCAACTACGCATCTGATAGTGATTCAATGAATACAAAAAGATTTTTTTTTAATTTACAAAAGGGAACATCAGGGGCCGGAGCATAGCCCAGCAGGTAGGGCGTTTGCCTTGCACGTGCGGCCAGTGCGGCCCGGGTTCGATCCCGGGCATCCCATGTGGTCCCCGAGCACCGCCAGGGAGTAATTCCTGAGTGCAGAGCCAGGAGTAACCCCTGAGCATTGCCGAGTATGACAAAAAAAAGAAAAAAAAAAAAAAAAGAAGAAGAAAGAAAGGAACATCATTACATCATTTCTCTCTTCTATAATGAAATCACCAACCAGAAGATGCCACAATAGTTTGCCCTTAGCAAATGATAAAGAAAAGGGATACTTCAAAAGGAAAATGGGAATTTCCTCACAACAGGAGTAAGATGTCTGAGACCCATCATAGGGAAGGGAGGAGAAGGGAGGCTGGAGAGAGCAAATGATACTCAGCGTAAGCACGCTGGCGTTCTCCACTCTCTTCTCCCCCAACTCCCAGCACATGTGGAAATAAGTAGGAACAATTTTTTTTTTTTTTTTTAGGAACCTCTCTTCAGATGGTGCCATGAGAAACTGACTAGACCTTTTTTTTCTCTTACTTCCTCCCTAACTGCTTCTATTTTCCTAAGAGTTACAAAGATGGAGTTCTGGGGTGACTGGAGGGTCCATCAGAGAGGCACGTGGGGGCTCAGCGGGGTCCCCGCCACATCCGGGGCTAATGACGGTTCCCACCGACAAGTGACAAAGGAACAAGACTACAGGCTCTTGACAGTCTGAAGGTCTCTCCTTTAATCTCCCCTAACTGCTCCTCACGCCACACACCTCAAGTCATGTCCGCTTGTTATATAACTTCGCCTTTACAAAAGGCGGAGTTATAAGAGATGATGGGCTTTGAAACAATGAGAAGGAGTAAAAGGCCCCTCATTCCCGGGGCAAACCAGCAGGGACCTCCCCCCAGACATGGAATCCTGCTCCGGGGAGCTATAGGCCTGCCCAGGACAGAGGCCAGCATGTTGTTTTATTCCTTTCCCTTGCTAGCAAACAATCACCTTAATAATATTTCTAGTCACTTTTATAAACACAGTAAGAGAGACAGACATTGATCTACACCTGGGATTAAGCTTACAGAGTGGCTCTTCCTGGGGACATCTCACCATATAGTCCAGACTACAGTCCACAGGCCAGGTTAGTTTTCTGAACCCCAACAAGGCCCTTAATCAGATGCTTATCTTTGAGTCACGACAGTTTGTTCCATAACCGTGCTCTAAGTTTATTGCATAGCTCAGGACATTTAGTGTGTTCCAAGTAGAGGTCAGGGTTTCTGAGTCATGGCTTGCCCTGGGTCCATCCAGTCCCGCGATGGGATCCTCCTTTTGGAGTGTAAGGAACTAGAATCAATCTAAGAGCCACTGAGGTTTTAAGTTAGGGAATATGATGGATGCCCGGAGCAACTATTTCAGAGTTCATTAACTCCTATATCACGGATGCACAGCCTTAACTGTCTTCCTGTGACTTGCTCCTACCCAAGAGCATGGGAAGGGCACACAGGAAAGGGAAAGCAAGGTTTCAGCAAGCCAGGGCACCGGGCTAGGGAAGCCGACACCTACGGAGTCGGAGAAAGGGGCATAAACAAGAGGGATTCCCACAAGTTCAGAGTCCCGGGTCTTTGCAGAATCAGAATCTCTGAAATGCACAAGGGAGCCGGCACCTGCTCAGGACGATTCTGCAGCCCTTCCTTCTCCAGCTGAGGGACCTGGGAATCAGAGGCTGACTCTGTCTCTCAGTCCACTGTGGTGTACTCAGTTGATGGCTTGCCTATTTGGCGGAGGCGGGGGGGTGCATACCTGAAGGTCTTCAAGGCTTACTCAGGGATCACTCCTGGCAGGGCTCAGGGGACCATACGGGTTGCTGGGGATGGGCTACATACAGGGCAGTTGCCTGTGACTTATTTTGAAAAGAGCTAATTTTGATCACTGCTCACCTTGAGTATCCGTGAGACCACTGCACCACTAAAGTCCTTCTTTCCTGGGGGCAGAGTGACCATGCCGCCAGCAGGTGCCTGTCCTATATGTGGCCAACCTAAGTCTGATCCCCCACATGGGTCCCTAGGCCCTGCCACAAATGATTCCTGAGCAGAGTATGTACTGATCACTGCTTGGTGATTAAAAACATAAAACCACGAAATCTTTTGCCTGTTTCAATGTTCTCCAAAATTCCATTTATGTCCATAATTTGGCCCATGTTCCAATTCTACCAAGCCCAACAGTTCAGATGGATGACTCCATTCTGAAGGCCTATTTAAATTGGAAAATCTAGGCCTCACGATTTAATTTGTTTTGGGGGTCACAATGGCGGAGTTCAGGAGTTACTCCTGACTTCTGGGGAACCATATGGGATGCCAGGGATCGAAACTGGGTCTTCTGCGTGCAAATGCCCTGCCCATTGTACCACCACTTTGGCCCGGGATTGAATATTCTTAACTGAATAACCAAAGTTTCTTGCAACTTTGTACCCCCCATCTGACTCTCCTCCAAACCAGGGCTCTCTAGAGTTAAACAAAAACAGACCAGCCCCAGAATTAAAAATTGGAGGAAGACGAGACTTCTTAGGGAGAAGCCACCTTGCTGCTTTGGGCTGTGAGTGGGTTAAGATAAAATTTTACATACACACTTCAACTGACAAGCAGGCTGAATCCCCCTGGTCAGTACTGGTCAGTGGACACCATGCAATGGAGCAGAGTCTCACCTTTCTCCTCAGTACCAGATTAAGGCACACCCTTGACGATACTTCTTTGGCATTCGCTCTTGATGAGACGCATGCCAAATGCAATTGCCTACTGCTGGCCACTGCAATTGCCTACTGCTCTACAGCCTAAATATTATTTCTGGAAAAACAACTACCTACTGACTGGCTTTGTAAACATCACTCTGGTGCGCTCAAGGGGAAACCAAACTCCCACTTCCCTCTCTGAAGCTTGCCCTACCAAGTATGTACTGTTTTCTTCCCCCCCAACTTGTCTCAGATGTTTTTGACAAACAAGGCCCCTCTCATCTAGTCATTTGTTCCTGTGGCATTTTTCTGAACAACATATTTAATTGTTCTCAACACTCTTTTCTCCCCTGAAGATCATAATAAAAGCACAAGCAGGGCCCAGAGTGATAGCACAGCAGGGAGGGTGTTTGCCTTGCATGCAACTGACCTGGGTTCGATCCCCTGGCATCTCATATGGTCCCAGGAGCACCACCAAGAGTAATTCCTGAGTGCAGAGCCAGGAGGAACCTCTGAGTATTGCCAGGGGTGAACCAAAAAGGAAAATAAAAAAGCATAAGCACTGCTCTCTTGGGGATGGGGGTTAATGCTCAGGAGTTACTCCTGGCTCTGCACTCAGGAATTCTCTCAGCTTTGTTCAGCAGGAAGGAAACATAAAAAACAATATACACGTATTATAATAGCAAACTACAGTGCAGAGAGGAAAAGCTATAGCCACATGCACCAATACACACTGGCTGCCCACATATGATAGCATATAAAAACAAACTATATATAAATTAAAATACTAAATCTAATGCATAATTTTAGAGATGTGTGGGGGACCATTGGGTCATACCACTGGTGCTCAGGACTTATTCCTGGCTTTGTGCTTGGGGATCACTCCTGGTGGGGACTGGGGGACCCCATAGGGAGCTGGGATCCAACCCTGGCTGGCCACATGGCAGCCCAATGCTTTACCCATAATACTACCTTTCTGGACCTACATATAGATTTTTAAAGGTTATATATATATATATATATATATACACACACATATATATATATACTCACACACATATACACACACAATATATATGTGTATATATATATATACACTCACACACATATACACACACACATATACACTACATATAATATGATTCATTTATACACAGTTTCAAAAATATAAGAGCAAACAATAGGCTAATTTTAAATTTTATAAGCAGAATGGGTAAACCATAATTAAAAAAAGATAAAATTCAGGATACAGTGACTTCTGAAAGTGGCAGAAATAAACAAAAAAATACGATTGATATTGTATTTCTTAAACTGAGGAGTCGATAGAAAATCTACTAGTTCTTTACATGTAATACATCTACACCATCCACAACCTTTCATAAATATCTATTCTTTAAATAAAAAATAAACAAAATTTTCAACTCTGTTAAAACTGAAAGTATAGGAATCCTTTATTAAATTTCAAAAGAAATGAAGAAGAAACTCTGACTTCTCAAAAAGTTCTCCGAGGCACAGAGTGAAACAGGGATTCTCGGGGTGGCTGTGCACAGCAGCTGCCTTCTCTGACCTAGGGGTAAAAGCAGAAGTGACGCACACTGAGAGACAGTGCTCTGCCGGCTGAGAGGGCAAACGCAAGGGGGCCTTCCAGACTCTGAAGGCACGTGAAACATGCAGCCTTCCGTGGGCAATGCAGAGACTCTGGGTCAGGCCAACAGCTAAGCAGGAAGAACTGGAGCAAGAAAATCCAAGGAGACAAAGAAGGTCAGAACTGAGGAGCAGGGCGAGCGATAGCCCAGCGGGTAGGGCATTTGCCTTGCACGCAGCCAGCCCTAGCCAGCCCAGGTTCGATCCCCGGCATCCCATATGGTCCCCCGAGCACCGCCGGGAGTGATTCCCTGAGTGCAGAGCCAGGAGAAACCCCTGAGCATTGCTGGGTGTGACCCAAAAAGAAAAAAAAGAACTGAGGAGCAAAAGTTAGCTCCAGAACAACACGATCACAACCTGGAGGTTTTCGAGCAATAATCCATTCTTCCATTTTTGTCTATTTTTCGTCCCTAGTAAACAAAAGTTGACTTTGACTTCCTCTATCTTGCCCAGGGTAGCTAGTCCTCTCTGGTGGTTTAATACCTCACCCTAAATTTTGACTCCCCCTTAGGAAACTTCAAGCAATTCATTTTATGAGTCTGGTTTCCTGCTGGGATGCCCACAGCTATAAAAAGTTGGACTCAGGAGATGACATGGAGACATGTGTCCAATGAGAGGCTATGGAAAGGACTCAAATCTGTCTCTTCAATTCTACAGCTGCGAAAGCTTTGGGCGTAGCTGTCACTGCTGATGCAGGGTCCACAAAACCAGCTCCATGTTAAAGCAGGGAGTAATGCTGAAACTGAGCATTCACTCAATTTAAGCCTCTGAAAGTATGGTTTAAGTGGCTTGGCACTCCCAACTGAAGAATGTGTTACCCACTCGCCCAGAATAGACTCTTCTCTAATTGTCACATCATATTATTTTACCCAGATTTATAGAATGAAAGTCATCTTACCTGCACTTTTTTTTAAAGCTACTGGTACTCCATCCAAGAGACAGGCTGCTCTATACACTTCACTAAATTGCCCACGACCGATTTTCTTCTCTATTCGGAAGTTGGCTAGTGTGTTATAGCCCATATCCGGTCGTAGGGCCTTCTGCAATGGAAAAAGTCAGAACAGTTTTTAATCACACAGTATACATAATAGTAAGCAATTGCTCTCATAGACGTACCCTATGGGAAGCTCACAAACATCCATCCATTCATTCAAAAACTACTGGTAGAGCTCGTGCTCAATACATGCACTGGTTATTTGCACACCAGCAGCGAACTGAACACACAATAATTCCTACACCTTAAGAGCTTGTACTATAGAGATAAAAACAATTAACAAGCAAGCATATATGAAAAGCACAGAGTGAAAATAATGGCTAAAAAAGGCAAGAATAAATCCAGGCAGAAGGATATGAAATGTCAGAAGATGATGAGAAGGATTTTGAAATTTTAGACAAAGCTTTATCAATTTTTCCATTACATCTAGGACTTTTCTTGACAAAATTTCTTTTTTCGAACCTTTCAGATTAAATGAACCATGTACAGAATGTAATTAAACATAGTCTACCTAGATATTTACGTGTATACACATATATTTATATTTATATGGGTGTACATTCACTTAATTCTGCTTAACAGTTAATGCATGAAAAACTTGGAAACTTGTTGGAAGTTACTAAATTCCAAGAGCCTATCTCCTGTGGCAGGCAGTTTAAAATCACTGCATGGTATTTTTAAACTAAAATTTTTAGGGAAATTTTAAGTTCACAGCAAAATTTACGAGGAGGTACAGAAATTTCAAATAGACCCCACGACCCTGCAGAAGTATGGCTTTACTGATCAACATCGTTGTTGCAGGACTCCTAAGGGCCGCTGCATCTGCTCTGGATTACCTCCTGCAAATCACTTCGTAGATAAGGGGGGTAGTCTAAATGTGGCAGTTTATCTGACCATGTGTGCTGTACTAGCTGGTATAAATATTCTCCCAAGCTACCACAATCATCGTGGGACTAGCTAGATCTTACCAGCATATTAGCCTGGCCACGCAGGACCCCTGGGTAATTAGACCAGAGAGAAATGCTGTTTGCTTCCAAGCAAACAAGCATGGCTCCCTGATATACTCAAAGGCAACTAAAATACAAAACTACAATGAAGTAGAAGAGACTTGTGAAGGCTTGGAGAAATATTTAACTGGCATTAGTATTAGTCTTTGGTACAGAGACATGCCATCTCAGAAACCCCCTTCTCTACCCTATAAAGGCATTTCCAGGCAGATCTTGGCTCAAAACATTAGCATACTAAAGGGCCTAGGTGAGGTGCAGGGAGGGATTACCTAAGGGCATTTGACCCTCCCTGCTTTCCATAACAGTGGGAGGAAGGTCTGAGTGGCAGGGGTATAAAACTAGCCTGTTTCCTTTCTCCCGCACTTCTTTGTGGGCTCTCTCTCTTTGTGAGCGCTCACCCTTCTTGGAAGTCTTGTCTTCTTCTCCTTTTACAAGGCCTTTACACGTGGTGGCCGCCATCTTGGCCTACACGTGGCTGGGGTTCTAGCCTGGAATCCTAAGCACCGGGCTTTTCCTTTTGCTGATTTGTATGCCTGAACCTGTGATAAGTAAACCCTTTTAAAACTGCATCAGATTCCTGAGTTTTCATCCATTCCTCGCCGGCTCGGAGGTAGAAGGGAACTTCGCTTCCCGGCACTGTTGGGGACTCCGCGGCACGCCCCGACACATCGTCACCAGGGTGACCCTTCTGTTATGACCCATGGGCCTACCAGGATCTATTATTCCCACCCACCTCTAGAGTTCGTGCTGGTTCCCTTTCAGTGCTGTACACGGTAGGTCTGGACAAACATGTGACAGCATATACTTATCAACAGATCACAAGACAAAGTATTTTAATTGCTCTAAAAAAGCCTCTCCTAGGGGGCCAGGGCAGTAGTAAAGCAGACAGGGTACTTGCTAGCATATGGCCGACCCAGGCTCAATCCCTGAAACCCCATATGGTTTTCCAAGCCTGTCGGGAGACATTCCCAGAGCACAGAGCCAAGAGAAAGTTCTGAGCACTGCCAGGTGTGCCCTCTCCAACATAAAAAAAAAAATTAAAAAATCAAATAAAATCCCTGACCTGCACCTGATTGTTTCTCCTTTCCCATTGACCCAGTCAGTTGGGAATCTTTCTACTAACCCACAGTTGTGCCTTTTCTAGAAGATGCTAATTCAGACTCATGAAGTACATGTACTCTTTTGGGACTAGCTTATGTTACCTAGGTCATAACTACACTTTTTTAAACTCTTTGTTGTGGCATTATTGTTCGGGAAAATACATCCCTTTCTTTCATCGACTAGCATATATTTAGGACTGAGTTTATGCCAGGCTCTGAAAGCTGCTGAAGAAGTCAAGACAAATGTGCAAGGTTTTCAGCCGTCAGAGAGCGTGGTCATGGTCCTGACGTGCTGGGTGGGACTGACTAAGCACGGGAACTGCAGGCATAGTGCCGCGCCAACTTCTTACAAATGTTCTCCACCGCCTCAGTATTGCTATCTGCTCGTGGACACCTATCAAGATCCTCACCAGGGCAACCCTTCTGTTACAACCCACAGTCCTACCAGGATCTAGCATTCCCACCCCACATAGACAGCTCAGGGGACAGCATCATGCCCAGTGAAATGAGTCAGAGAAGAAGGACAGGTACAGAATAACTGTGTTCACTGGTGGGATGTAAAAGGCATATATATCATGAGACTAATATCCAAGGCCAGGCAAAACAGGGGCCTGGAATACTTGTTAATGGTTGGAATCTACCACAAGTGTGGGGGGGGGGGCAAGAAGGGGGTTAGAGAGAGAAGGGATTAATTTGCCAACAGTAGTTGGAAATGGTAACACTAGGTTAGAACTGAGTATTGAAATAGGTAAAGAGGCTCTCAGGCATCTCAGGGGGCAGCACTGCTACTGGCTCTCCTTGTGCCCAGCCACTCTCAAGGCTCCCAGGAGGGATGGTGGGTTCTAGACCACCACCCCAACAGAGCCTTGCAACAAGCTAGACGACCCCCCACTCCATGAGGGCCTCCATTTTCCACATCCGGACTTTCCTCTCGTCAGAACTCCACCCAGCAGACCAGCCCATCACAGCCCGACTCATCAAGATCCACCCTGCAGCAGTCTTTTTTTAAATCTGGCCCAGGTATGCTGATCCAGAGACTCACAGACATGGGGCAGAGCTGCTACTGGCTCTCCCTGTGCCCAGCCACTCTCGAGGCACCCAGGAGGGATGGTGGGTTCTAGCCTGGACTGCCACCCCAGGAGAGCCTTGCAACAAGACAGACAACCCCCAACTCCATGAGGGTCTCCATTTTCCACATCAGACTTCCCCCTCATCAGAACTCCACCCAGCAGACCAGCCCATCACAGCCCTGCTCGCATAGCCCCTTGCGGCCACGTGGTTCATCAATAAATGCTGGATTTAAAGATGACTACAAGAGTATGCTACCCGCACGGCAGAGCCTGGCAAGCTACCGTGTCATATTTGATATGCCAAACACCAGTAACAATTTTAGACCTCATTCCCATGACCTGATGGAATGGTTTGAGGCTCTTTATGTTCCTGGAGCAAGCAGGTGCCCTTGGGCTCTACTAGCATGAGACAGGACATATGGAGATGTTACTGGTGCCCGCCGAGCAAATCAACGATGAACGGGAAGACAGTGACAGTGAACGGATACACATAATAACTCTTCAGTATATGTACTGCAAACCACAATGCACAAAAGAGAAGGGAGGGAGGGAGGAAAAGAGAGTGAGTGAGTGAGAGATAGAGAGAGAGAGAGAGAGAGAGAGAGAGAGAGAGAGAAAGTGGCTGCCATAGAGGTAAATGGGGCACTTTGGTTGTGGGAAATGTGCACTGGTGGAGGGATGGGTGCTGGAACACTGTATGACTGAAACCCAATCACGAACAGCTTTGTAATGGTCTATCGCATAGTGATTTAATAAAATTTTAAAAAAAGAAGATAAGGGCTAAAATAATTTAGCCAAACTCCTCTCCAGTTGCACACCCTGTATTCCTCACTCCACAACATGTACCCAAGATGTCCTCCTTTCTGCCCCACCTGACATACACACCCGTTTTCAGCATTTCTATGTATATAACACAACAAAATAGGTCTTGGAGCTGTCCTATGCCCTGGTAGCTACCTTTCCTGGCTAAACATGTGTGAGTCTTTTCAAGATTCCTGGATTACTAGTTAATATATTAGTATATTTCCAAGCTTTCTGCCTCTCTGCTTGCTTTCCTCTGGGCTCTTCTCTGGGTTATAATAATAACCCAGAATAATAAGAAAGACATTCTCAGTCATGCACACTTGGGCATGCTCTGGAGATACCGAATATCAGATATATACGAATCCAATCCAACATGGCCCTAGTTCCTACACAATCGACTTGAATTCCGAGCCTTCACATAAAGCTCTGATAAGACTGCAGACTCCTCAGAAGGCTATTTTGCTCTGTGAGCAGTGCACTGTATTCATCCCTACACTGCTTCTTATTTAACATCATTACTCTATTATACTAGCAAAAAAAAAAAAACCCTCTATAAAATTCTGCTCAATTTCACTGGCACTTTATTTGCTACCTAATTTTGTCTAACCTACATTGTCCTCAACGCAAACCTCTAGCTAGGTTGAGTCCAAAGTTCAGCCTACCATACCATGTCACCTACAGTGAGACCCAACTTGAGAAAACGCCATGTGATGACTCACACAATATTTTCAACTTCAAATCTTCAGAAGAAGAAGATGGGAAACGCCAGCTAAAATGAGGGCCTGCGCCGTGGCTTGGTGGGACAGAGCCTCTGAAGCATCGAGTGTGAGCCACATCCCTGAACAGACTCCAGATGGCACAAACGCTCCAACACCACAACAACCACAACACACACAACACACACAACAATATTGTGTGCAAGCAGTGTCAGCGAGTGTGTAACCCCAGGCCAGCCCTGCAATCTCATGTGCCGGCACCCAGAAAACGTCACAGTTCCAGACTATGCACAACAAAGGGAAAAGACAGTGACAAGAAAATGAGCATGTTATGGAGGAATGATCATGGTACGGGCGACACTCGTCCTGCTGCTCACTATACTTTTCCTATGGCAACTGAGCTTTCTCATGAAGTATCACTGCGACAAAGATCGCACCGGTGAGAAACAACGGAAACTTACACATTTCTCAGATTTTTGTCATCTTAGCTTTAGAGTTTCATTTCAGAGAGGGGCCTGTTTGGTAATCAGCCATGCTTTTCCAACATGCTTTAACTCGACGCATGGGGGGCCTGTGACTTCTAAGAAACAGAACCGCTCAGCCCCACACACACACACACACACACACACACACACACACACACACACACACACACACACACACATGCAGCAACCCACCTTTTCTGCTGGGGCAAACCTGCCAATCTCAACTGCTGGATACAACTTCATCAAGTGGAAACCCTCTCACACATTCTGAATCCTTGAAAAATTTGACTGGGAATCCCGTATTCTGTCTTGCACAGTGACTGACAAATATTAGCATGAACCGCTAAGGCAGGGTGACAAGCGCGTGCTGAGAGCAAAGTCTCACTAATGTGTCTTGGCATGCGGGTCTGTAAGTGCACATTTACATATGCAATGACCTATATTTGCATGTCAGATCACACACTGGCGAGGGTTATTAAGACCAGGCACCTCCCTGGGCTTGGCGGCGCGAGTGGCGAGAGAGGGCCAGAGGGCGGTGGTTTTTGGCAGTTGAAGGATGAGCTGCCACCGAGGATTAGGCTGATATGGCCTGAGCATTAGACACTTCATTAGACATAATCTGTTTAACAGTGGGCAGTGTATGTAAACTTCACAGCCCATTTACCGCACCTTCCCCCACCCCATGGCCTTTCTTCAAAGGGCAGCACGGCTGAGTGACAGCCTGTCTCATCTGCTCCCTGTGTCCTGTCACCCGGGGTAGACATGGAGAGCTGACGTGAGAAGGGGCATAGCTGCACATCTCCGGGCC
Source organism: Cryptotis parvus (assembly GCA_021461705.1). Lineage (NCBI taxonomy): Eukaryota > Metazoa > Chordata > Mammalia > Eulipotyphla > Soricidae > Cryptotis > Cryptotis parvus. Next base: position 69,078 of record JAJIBD010032009.1, on the reverse strand, counting down.
ATGCTGCAGTTTGTCTCAAGATAAGGCCGCCTTTAAGAGATCACAAGACAGGCAATACATGGCACCAGGAAATGGCTCTGCTAGCTGGGACACGGGGCCTCCTTCCAGGGCTGACCTGCATTCTACAGCCGGTAGCCCCTGTGGGACACTTCCAATAAGAGTCTCAACTAGTGAGTCCCCACTCACATCAAGAACTCTCTCTTTGCCCCCTTAGCAAAGAGCTATCTGGTCCATTTTGAATGACATCCAGTCCCTGTATTTTTCAGGGAGGCACTTGAGTTACAGAAAGGGACTGAAAACAAACTCATTGAAATGAGATTCCAATGGATGCGCAATACACTAAGCCAAAATCGCTAAATTGAATGTCTCCATCCTTAATTATATAAAAGGGAGTCTTGGTCTCCTGAAGACCCCCTTAGTGGTTAGAATTGGGGTTTTTATTTTTCTGTTCGTTTGTTTGTATCTGAGCAGTACAAGAAAGCTCTGAGGTTTGAGAAAAGTCACTGAAAGGCCCCGCAGATATAATGAAAGTAATGTGACCCTCCTAGAACAGTGACGCCAACCCTAGGCTGTGTCATCCTCCCAGGCTGCAGCACCAGCCGCGCCTGTTGGCCCCCGAGTGAGCGCCACACACTGTACCCTCCCCCACGCGGCACTGGCCTGTCCCCACATCATCGGAAGAGAAACTTCCCTTCTCACCGTGACACGTCCCAGTTCATCTCGGTGGTGTTCTGGCCAACCCCTGCAGCTGGGGCTGCTTTCCTGGTCCTCCCCAATCTGGTGGTGGACAGTGGCCATTCAACCAGTTCCAGCTGTTCCAACGCATGCACCAAGCGAGGTCTCGACCATACTGGATTTTCCTTTGTGCCTGGACTTATGTGTTTCTCCCTTCACAGGAAGTTTCTCAAAGCAGAGACCAAGCTCGGCTCTTTGTACTTCTGGCCCCAGCTCTCACACTCCAGTTACGGTACTCACCAGGGGCTCTAGACTTCACTGAGGCCTCATGATTGTGCGTGTGCGTGTGTGTGTGTGTGTGTGTGTGTGTGTGTGTGCGGGATCATAATAGCAGTGCTATGGGATCACAATCGACATGTGGGAGGTAACGTGGATCAAACTCTTGGTCTCAGGCCTGCATTGTTCTATTGCTCAATCACTGGATACCAGGTCTACACAAGACCTTACTGAACAGGGCACGTTAAAACTGACTTGGGAACACTATTAATACTATGCTTAGCCTTTCTGAGTGCTCTGGAGCTTGAGGCTAGATTACCTGTCAACACAGAAACACAATGTAATATGCTTAAAATCGCACAGGACAGCTAAGTTAAACCCTGGAGCAAACACAGCCACACCCGAAGCCTTTAATGTCCCGCTTTCTTCTTAATGAAGTGCGCTGCTCTAAAGGTGCTCTGATGAGCTAGCAGCGCTGCTCGCTAAGTAATTGGGATTAACTCCCACACATCCATCTGCGTTGACTGTTCCTTCACGGAAGTGCTTTTCATCTAAAAAATAAAATTCATTTGGTGGTGCTACCGGCCCTTATTCTCACAGGTGAAAACTCTTTAGGCGATTAATAATGGCTTCAAATTAATTTAATTTACTTCAAATCTGAAGGCAGGGGCATTAAGCAAGCAATAAGATAACTCAGGAGAACATTATGATAATAATTCTCTCTGGGGAAATTAGAAAAGTCGCAGTATGGGCTCAACAGACTCTCCAGAGAGAAAATTATGCCCTGAATTCCTAGAGGTATTGTTATCAATGATCAAATACACAAGCCAGCATTAATTACAAGACTTAACATCATTAATAAGGCTTTTACAGCTATGAAAATTCATCTGTTGCTGGTAGTTCATCATATTACCAACCATATATATGAACACATTTATACTCTGTATTGATACAGAACGGCAGAGTTCAAAATATCCTTCAAATTTACTCAGTAATACAGTTCATGCTATGATTTTGAAAGAAAAAAATGTTATTCATCTCCAGCTATAAACCAGAACATCCTTCTGGTTGATCCGGCAATGACCAATGAAATTCATATTTTCTACAAACCTCATTGGAAACAACAAAAAGCAAAATATGCCAACATAATCTGAATATTCATGCTTTTTTTCTTTAAAGGCGATCTCCTCGTCTCTCGAACTACTTCAAAGGTAACCTATTTTGAGACCCTAGTGGAGGAAAGTGTGTGTGTGTGGGGGGGGTGTCTGGCAGTGGCTGTGGTATACAATAATGGATGTGTGGAACCATCTCTAAGAGTGCTTTGAGTCACCTCATCCCAATAAAAATGTTTTAAACTAACCTGTAGAATGCTAAGTGTTATAGAATTAGATCAGCCTTTTCACACAAGCAAAAATTCTCTTATAGCATAAGAAAACAAGTATACAAATATAACCGATTCTCTTATTAACATTGAAAAGACCCTAGTATTTCACCATTTAACCATCATTAGTGATATTCCCCAGTATAATTATTATATCAAAACTATGTAATCACAACAATAATTCTTTCTCCCAGGTTTAAATAAACAAAATAATTCACTAATGACAAACAGACTGTCATTTCCCCACTTCCCACGAGCACCACCAGACAAAACTAACTGGGGACATGTAACCTCTCACTGAAAACACAGAGGAGGGAAAACAGAGGAAAGAGATTTCTTTTACATTTACTCTGCAAATATTAGCAGGGGAGCGTTCTAAAATAAACACATAGTGCAAAAATAGTGAAAAGACTGAATAAATAATCGCATCCAACATTTATTCTGCACACAAAAGGACGATGCAAGAAAACAATACAGTTTTACTTTGGAAAATGTGCAAATGGTTATTTTAGACGGGATCATTTAGGGATAAACCTTGCTGAGGAGATAACATTTACGTGGAGATAAAATTATCTGTTATCAGAAGGAAAGTGGGGGGTGGGGGTTAGCCATAGCAGTTCTGGAGGGAAAAAAAGTGGTTCAACGCTGGCCAGACTTGGAGCGGGGATTTGGGCTCTCCTCCCATTCCTCCACCTCCAAGTTGGTAGGTGTGGCTACAAGCTCCCGCCACCACAGCCAACAGGCGGAAGAGAGACACTCCAGACCCACAGCTGCGCTGGTGTGGAGTGGCCACGCCAACAATATTAGACAATAATGGAATTTAGGACCAGGGCCTTCCAAGGATCTTTCACATTTATACTCTGTAATGATCATTCTAGTTGCAACAAACTGGAGAGTTTATGGGGAATGGGGAATTATGATATTACATTAGAACTCACTATTGAATATACACATAGAGACATCATAAACTGTTAATATCTGTAGAGCAAGCCACAAAGTGTAAGACAAGAGAGAGAGAAATACAGAGAAAGAGACAGAGAGATAGAAAGAGAAAGAAAATGTGCCTGCAATAGGGGCAGTTTGGGGTTGGGGTGGGGAGTGTTTGGGATGTGGATGGTGGGAATGGGGCACTGGTGGAGGGCTGGGTGCTGGAACACTGTGTGACAGAGATTCAATTATGAACATCCTTGTAACTGTATATCTCACATGGTATAATAATTTAAAAAATAGTGGCTCAAGGGAAAATGTGTTCAGGGAACAGCACACAAGATTCTGAGGCAGGAGTATAGGGATCAAAGAGGGGCTGGTGAGGAAGGAGTTAAGAGGTAAGCAATGACACAGTCACAAAGGGACTTGTGACGCCAATACCCAAGGTCAGTAGAAACAAGGGCCAGGAGATTTGGTCGATGGTTGGAAACCTGCTTCAGCCGCCTGGGGAACAGACAGTTGGGATGGGAAAGGGCCACGACAAGATGAGCGGTAAATAATCACTGGATAAGAACTGCCTGCTGAGAGTGGTTAAAGGAACAAGCATGGTAACCTCTCAGTATCTGTACTATAAACCAAAATGCCCACCGGAGAGGGGGGAGAGCCTGCCATAAAGACAAGCTGGAGGGTAGGGGTGGCGTGGGTGGCAGGAGGTCAAAGGGGCACATTGGTGGTGGGAAACATGCACTGGTGAGGGATGGACCAGTAACAGACCAGTGCGTGACAGAAACCCGATCACTTAACAGCCTTCGAACTGTATCATACAGTGATTCAAAAGAAAAAACAAAGTCCCCAAGTGCTCACTTTGACAGCAAAAGTCCAGAGACTGGGTTTCAGGTCGAGGAGCAATCAATGGACCGGAACTGATGCACATTTTACAAAAAGCAACACATGAAGCCGCATGGGAAGGACCCAAGGGGAGGACGACTGAGAGATGAGTGGACGCAGAGACAGGACAGACGGCATGAACTGGACCTGAGAGTTACAGACCCAAAGGGCGGCAGGAAGAATTGGAGACACGACCTTGGACATGGAGCATGAAGCATTGTGGACCTATGAAAGACATGTGAAAAGCAGAAAGAAGAGACGCTCAGATTTCTCAGCTTGAGAACATGGAAGATCTTCCTAGGATAAAAAGGCTAAGGAAGCAGCCATTTGTGGGGCAGATTACAGGTAATAAACATGGTCTTGAGGATACAATGTACAGCCGTTAGCAATGCAAAGAGAGATCTGAGGGCAAGAGTTGTGTGACAGAACTTTGCCACCGTGTTACCATCCCCGTACTTAATGAAGCATATACCAAAAAGCTGCAGATATCAATGTAGGAAATAAAACCATTATTTTTATCATTTGTTGATTTATTGGAAGTGACATACAGAGATGACAAATAACATGTTCAATCACACAGAGGCAGGAGAAAATGAAGTATGAGAATTCCTCACAGACAGTCTGATTCAGCGATTACGCTTACAGAGATCCAGCATCAATCCCTACTCATCTTTTTTTTAAAATTTTTTTAATTTTTTCCCTTTTTTGGTCACACCCAGCAATGCTCAGGGGTTACTCCTGGTTCTGCACTCAGTAATCACTCCTGGCGGTGCTCGGGAGACCATATGGGATGCCAGGTATCGAACCCGGTCTGGCCGCATGCGAGGCAAACGCCTTACCCACTGGACTATCGCTCCAGCCCCCTTACTCAGCTCTGATCACTCATGAGGGAAAGCTGCTCCCTGCTCACTCTCCCCCATGTGGTTCTAGAATGTTGGATCACCCTTTGTTCACGGCCCTCTCTCTCCTACTTGCCAGCCCTGGGTTTGAGATTGGCAATGAAAGGTTGCTTCTCTCTTTCCTGCATACCCTAAACAACACTGCAGGGTTCCACCCTTGTCATGGGTGGGCCTATACAAAACCACCCCCAGACAAAATCCATCTCTGAGGGAAAGTCCCAGGAAGAAAGAATCCATCTCTGAGGGGAGGTCCCAGAAGAAATAATTTAGTCTCACCTCTTTGATTTGGGGTGAAGGTCTATTATCTCTTATAACTCCCTTCCCCCAGCTTTCGTAAAATGTGTGCTGTGGGTGTGTAGAGTTAGGTCGTGTGAGGCGAGATTAGAGCTTCAGCCTTTCTAGAGCCTGTGGTCTTGTTCCTTTGTCCATTGATGGGGGGGAACAGTTGCCAGCCCTCAACGCAGCCAGGGACCCCACCAAAGCCAGGATCTGTTGAGGACCCCGCTGAGCCCCAACAGTAGAGTCAGCTCTAACAGTAGAGTCCAGGCACTCCCACCGCCCTCCACCAGACAAGCTATCCGAATCTTAGAGAAACTTCTCCACTGTCCTTCTGTCTTCCTAAACTGAGAATCAACCAAGGAGTGGGGGATGTGCAACATATTCTACATAAATAGAGTTGGAAAGGAAGTTTTATCAAACTTTCTAAACATAAGCAGTCATAAAATGGTTGAAGATTTACAAATAATTATATAAACAAAGGCAAAAGCATAGATATTCTAAATGCAAAATAATTTTCTTTTGAACAAACATTATTATATGAATATTCAATTAAAAAGATGATCAATATAACTACTCTAGAAGGTTTCTCAGGGTTAGTTTAAATTTCTCTTTTAAAATACCAATCAGGGACCCAAGCGATAGCACAGCGGGTAGGGTGTTTGCCTTGTATGCAACCAACCTGAGTTAGATCCCGGCATCCCATATGGTCCCCCAAGGAATGCCAGGAGTAATTCCTAAGTGCAGAGTCAGGAGGAAACCCTGAGCATTGCTGGGTGTAATAATAATAAATAATAAATTTAATAATAATTTAGTAGTAATAATAATAAATTTTAAAAAATAAAGTAGCAATCAGATCTAGTTTTCTTCTCCTATGACTGGATCTGTGGTTTATATCATGAAAATTATTATCTCATCTAAGGCAACATTTGTACTAAAAGCACATCAAGTTAATTTACTTTTTACCAATGGCTGACTTTAGACAATACAATTTGCCCTCAGAAATGGCATGACTTTTATCACTGCAATTATTATAACTAGATTTAGGCTAGAAACGCAATTCCCAATAAAAATTTTTAAAAAATTGAATGAATGCTGCCTCCGTCCTTTCCATATATCACTATGAAAATGGTAACAAATAGAAACTCCTAAGGGGGAAAATGAGAGAATCTTTATCAGATTCTCACTCTAGTTCTACAATTCTTGAGATAATCCCTTTCTAACTGAAAATATCTTACCTCTAAATATGTAAACATTAACAATCTAAATTTAAAACCCAAACTCAAATCATTTCTTTTTATAACTTAATTAGTATTCAACGTGGCCATAGTTTTCCATATAGTAACCTTAACCAAGATGTAAAAAATATTAAAATAATCTAGTTATTAATCATGAAATGTTTAGTCATCAGCTAGAAATTAGGTTAACTTTCATTTAGATGAATTAATCCAACTAGCAAACATTTGTCAAATCATTATCTGTAGCCCACTGGAATTAAAATATGATCTACAAAATTTTTTTACTGTGCTAATCACATGGGATCTTGTCACATATGAGAAGCACTAACAGTGGAAGGCACCATCCAATAATCATTTTTCTAAGACCAACCATTTGTCACCCTCCAAAGCTATTAGATAATCTTCCACTGTAACATTTTCCTGAGGATTTCTATCATGGAATGTTGTCGGGACACTTAATAATGACTCTTTATGCTCATTATGATTAAAATTACTGGATAAATCTCTTTCCAAATTCCACTTGAGACCATACCTCTTGCTGACCTTCCATTTGAACATGAAAGTAGTATAGTACAAGCAAACAAAAAAAGCATGATCAGAGTTCAAGATCAAGAATGACACAAAATGTTGCTCAGCCATCAGCAGATGCTGTAGGGGAACAGGACGATGGTCCAGGACTCAAGCACACCATGATGCTGAAATGGAAGATGGTGACCCAGGACTCAAGCCCACCTTGGCCCTGAGATGGAAGAGAATGACCCAGAACTCAAGTACACCATGACGCTGAGATGGAAGACGATGACCCAGGACTCAAGACCACCATGACACTAAGATGGAAGAGGGTGACCCAGAACTCAAGTACACCGTGATGCTGAGATGGAAGAGGGTGACCCAGGACTCAAGCCCACCTTGCCCTGAGATGGAAGAGAATGACCCAGAACTCAAGTACACCATGATGCTGAGATAGAAGAGGGTGACCCAGGACTCAAGACCACCATGATGCTGAGATGGAAGAGGGTGATCAAGGACTCCAAGCACACCATGACACTGAGATGAAAGAGGGTGACCCAAGACTCAAGACCACCATGACGCTAAGATGGAAGAGGGTGACCCAGGAGTCAAGCACTCCTTGGCCCTGAGATGGGAGAGAATGACCCAGGAGGCCAAGCCAGGAGGTCCAGGGAGGGACAGTGCAGAGGTGAGGAAATGAGGGAGAAGAAAGCTCAGAGTCTCCATGCAGCATTTTTTGCCCCTTCTCACCCCCAAAGATAAGGGAGAGTCTCTGCAGATACAGAGCACTGGTGGCTGGAGAAGCTCAGACTGGGATGGCATCTCCTGACCCTGGGGTCATTGTACCAGAGAAGAGGGATCTGCCTTCCATGCCATGTTTGGGGGGAAAAGGGTCCCAAATCCCTGGTAGAGCAAGGAGTCAAAATAAAGTGACAAAAAAAAGAATATATATAAAAGGCTACGTACATGATGAAGGATATACGGGTTGCACCCCATATGTTAGCCCTGGACTTTTGCATTGCTGATGAGAGATTATTTTTCTCCTTCCTATAAGCCTTTTGCATATGTACAGAATAAGTGACTTTGTTCTTGTGCAACCACGAAAGGAGAGTGGGGCAGATATTTGTGAGTCAGTTTGACTCTGAAATGATTGCTCCTGGACATCCTGTCAAATTTTCTAACTATAAGCTCCAGTACCATTTAGATTGGATTTAATTCCTCATTCCCCTATACCAGTCCACTACAAGGGACTGGATAGTACCAGGGAGAGAGCCACTCTGGCTATGAAACGGGATTCTTAGAATATTAGAGCAAAGGTCAGAATGGCTTATCTCGCCCAAGACAAGCCTGAATGGCCTCCCAGCATGGATAACTTTGAGGTCGAGCAACAGCACTTAAGAAATGCCTTGGAACAGAGTAACGAGAGACAGGACTTGAGGGAGTTGGAATGACAATCTGGGCCTGGGAACATAGTTTGAATCATATGACGTGATTTCCCCATAAACATTCACCCCACATATTTAATCTCAGGTGTAGTTATTATACCTGTCTCTTGCTCTTGTTATGCTTATGTAAGAAAACTAGATATAATACTGAAATGATTGCATATTACCTTGGGAGGAGAAGAGCAGAACTCTGCATTATCATCTCTTTAATCTGGAGCCACAGGGCCATAGTACCCCTGGGGATTTGCACCAGTTAGAAGAGCCAGCTGGTTTTGACCTTGTTAGGTCCTGTCCTCAGACTAGGCAGCAGCTTTTAGCTCCTGAGGTCTGAGGGTCAGCCCACATGGTCAGTGGCACATGGTCTTTTGCAGGTGTGGTGGTGGCTAGTGTATGCGTACCAGTTGGTGTAGAACAAAGTTGGAAGAAGAAAAGATTTGGATTCTCTAAACTGGACTCATGGCCTTTTGTTCATCAGTAATTAGCCCCCAAGCATGACCAGGGGAATCCAACAGACCAGTAATTAGCCCCCAGCATGACCAGGGAATCCAACAGACCCCAATATTGTTGGAGACTCACACAGCCCCAACAGAAGAAATCTGGGAGCTCTTTAATTTTCATATGAAAGTTTATGTGTGTGTATGTGTGTACATGCATATGTGTACATGTATTTGTGTGCATGTCTCTGTGTGTGAGAGTTGTCAGCAATTGGGCACCTCTCAGGCTACTGCTGACTCTGCTAGAGCTGCTCCCAAGTGTTCTCAGAAAGACCATTAGACCTTCTTGTATGGGGTGGTGCAGATGCCCACAGGCCAGGTGAGCGCAGTGATCCCTGTACTATCACTCAAGCCTCTCTGGGTTTTGGGGGAGGGGTTCTAGGGTGCCAACCCCAGCACCTCCCACCTCATATCCAGGGTCCTGCCATGGAGCTGCATCTCTAAGCCTTGGGCTACGCCTGTGCAGAAAACAGAAGGAAAATACTAGAGCGGAAGTGAGGGAGACCAGCTGGGATGCTACAATTGTAAAAATCTTCCTATTTTTCTGTCACCATCTTTAATGCAGTCCCTATTATTTTAATTGAGTTAAATTCATTGCTTTGCAAAACAAGCGGAGGATATATAGGATGATAGTCTAGTCAGAATATCCTTCTAGTATCTTTAAGACTTTAGCAGAAGGAATTTTTGTAAAGAGGAGGAAAAGAAAAGAGGAAGGGGATGAGAGGAAGTTGCCAAAGAAAAATTCCCTAAGTTCAAGAGAATGACTGTAATTTGGGGGAAATAATGTGATAAAGATACTTAAGACTCACATACTCAAGAAAGAAGAATGTGTACGTTGACTTAAAATGAGACCACACGCTACACGTTATGGGGGTTAGCCAGGTCGCCTCAGAACAAGACAAAGCCACGCCAAGAACATACATCACTCATGATTACAGCGGGGAGCCGGTATTAGTTGACACCCTGAGCTTTCCATGTGTGTCCAGACTTATATTAGCATCACAGAAGCAGAAGGAGTCACTCAGCTAACCATGTGTTGCCTGATCACCCCCGTTATTCAGGCCAGTGGTGTGGAACAAAACAAAAGGAGGTTGTCAGCCAGCACGAAGCTGTCTGGCCCAGCCTTGGGAAATGTAGCTGCGGAGAGAGGAGCATTTCTCAGACTTAATAAGCAGCGTGGGCCGTAGAGGCTCTGCCAGGCAACCTTCTTTGCCTCAGTCATCTGCATGCAGGAAGGGAAAAGCAACTCCCCCTGCTTCTCCCAGATCCCCTGCTCTTTCCGGATGGGACGGAAGGAGGGAGGGAGAGAGACGGGAGGGGAGGGAGGTGGGAGGGAAGGACAGAGGGAGGGAGGGGAGGGAGGGAGGGAGGGAGGGAGGGAGGAGGAAGGAAGGAAGGAGGAGGAAGGGAGGGAGGGAGGGAGGGAAGAAAGAGGGAGGAAGGGAGGAGGGAGGGAGGGAGGAGGGAGGAAGGGAGGAGGGAGGGAGGGAGGGAGGAGGGAGAGGAAGAAGGAGGGAGGGGGGGGAGAGAGGGAGGGAGGGAGGGGGGGAGGGAGGCAGGAAGAAGGAAGGAAGGAAGGAAGGAAGGAAGGAAGGAAGGAAGGAAGGAGGGAGGAGGGAGGAGGGAGGAGAAGGAAGGAAGGAAGGAAGGAAGGAAGGAAGGAAGAAGGAAGGGAGGGAGGAGGGAGGGAGGGAGGGAGGAGGAGGAGGGAGGGAGGGGAGGAAGGAAGGAAGGAAGGAAGGAAGGAAGGAAGGAAGGAAGGAAGGAAGGAAGGAAGGAAGGAAGGAAGGAAGGAAGGAAGAAGGAAGGAAGGAAGGAAGGAAGGAAGGAAGGAAGGAAGGAAGGAAGGAAGGAAGGAAAGAAAGGAGGGAGGGAGGAAGGGAGCAATGACGGACGGACGGGGCGGGTGGACAGACACTGGAGAAGGTCCCTGGAGAAGGCAGGGACAGTGAGACAGAGGCAGAACCTGCCCATCACTGGACACGTGACTGGACACGTGATGCCAGCCTGGCCAAGGCTCGGAGCCCACGGGAGGCAAAGCTGAAAGTAGGTCTGCTGGTTTTGCACCCTTTGAAACTTAGGGTTGTTCCCAACTGATTTCTTAAAGCATCTAAAAGCATCCTATAAACGACTTGAATTCCGTGGTGTTTCTTTCCCAGTCTTAGCTCGAAGCTATAAAATGAAGCGACTGTGCTGGGGACGTGTGTGAGAGCTGGCACCAACGGCATGTCTGCACGTCTGCTGGAGGCGACTTCAAGTCCTGACGATTTATTATCACACAAATAGAGTGGTGGGTTTGGAAAAAAGAGAAGAAACAGCCCTGGCTAGTTAAAAGCAGGTAATTACAGCTAATAGATGCCTCTTCTGAATACAGGAAATTCAAGCAGGTAAAGCAAAGAACAGCAAGATCAGTTTTTTAAGGCAATCTTGTAACGCCAGGTTATTTTTAATTACATATTTTTTATTAGGTTTCTAGAATCACAGACCACAGGTAACAAGGGAAGTGAGATTGGATTCTCTACTGCCAGGAGAAGCGAGGAGGAAGACAGGAAGGAGAGGAGGAAGAGAGGAAGGAGAGAAGGAGGAAGGGAAAGGAAGGGGTGAGGGAAGGGGAGGGAAGGGTCCCTCTGTGAGAGAATCTTAGAAAACACTGTAGCTATCACCGAAGTTCCTCCTTGGGAACTCACAGTAGACACAGCTGAGCTTAGGAAAGGCTTGAACCCAAGTTTCCCACTCTGTCTGACCAGAGACTGCCCTTGAAAGTGCCTTTATCAGTTCTTCCAACAACTGCAGAAATTACTGCCTCACAAAGCGGGTGCAAGGCAAGCAGAGTACATGTAAGCTACCCTGGAGAGTGCCTCAAACACACGTGGAGAAACAGCCTGCATGAATGACGATCTGAGAAAATGAGGTTCTGATGAGGTCGGGTGCTGCTACTTTCACGGAGGTGTGAATGTTATGTATATATTAGTTTCAGATGTACAACATGACTTACAATTGAGTTCATACTGCAAAGGATCATCACACTAAGCCAAGTTAGCGTGTGTCACCATAAACAGGTACACAAATAATGGAGCAGGCAGGTGCTTTTCATTTTAAGGGTGTCATTCAGGACTGACCTTTATGGCAAGTCTACGTAAGAAAAGCTATATAATGCAATGCAACAGCATGTGTGCAGTTTTGATTGAAACACTCACTTTATGCTACAAAAGTCAAGCAACAGGCGACAAGCTCCACGATCAGAAACTAAGAAAAGTGTTGGGAGACAAGGGGCAGCCGCCCACACAGAGCCCCACAATGCTCAGACACTCCTGTCTAGGTGAGACTCACCTTCCCTTCTCCCCTCAAACCTACCAGGAACCCCCCAACACCAGTAAACAGGCCCCGTGATGGGAAAGGCTAAAGCTGCCCACTTGCATACAAGAATGAAGCATTCTAAACCCAATTTTGAAAAGTCTAGACAAAACCCGTGCATGCTAGAAACAAGCGACTCCGCCATGTTCATTCCTAAGGCTGCTCCAAGCAGACTTGCCCCTTTTTCGCAGACAACCGCTGTCAAGCTTGTCAACCACTTACCTGCGGCTGGAACTGAGGAACAGGCGGCCCCTGCATTCCTTGGGATTGTTCATCCATTGTCCAAAGCAACAGGAACTGGAGAAGTCTGCAAGAATGAAGGATTGAGACTTTAGCCACACAGGCACCACCAAATTCCAGCTCTTCGTCATTCACCTGATGCTTGCGCTCACAATCAGACATTTAACCTCATGCTTCCAAATCCACATGGTCAAGACAGTCGGGACTCTGCCAACTCCAAGCTCTGTTAGCAAAGACAAATCCTTTGACCCCAAACACTTCCATTCTCCCAAGGATCATTATGTTTCTATGACTTCCTGGGACTAGAGATTCAATAGGGGGTCAGGCGCACGTCTCGCATGTATACAATCTGAGTTTGATCCCTTGCAGCACACGACCTCAGGAGCAGCACTGGGGACAGGCCCGCAGCCCCTAAGTCACACACACCTGGTGGTCCTGATGCGTCCTGTAAGGGACCCTGCAGCCCCAAGTTGCACACACCGGATCCTTATGCTGCTTCCCAGCATCCCAGGCTGAAGCAGACTTGGACCCCCACATTCAACTGCCAACCCATTTGGTGAACAGTTGCTGGCAAGGCCTAGAAGCCCCCTGAGCATTGCCTCAGGGGCACCTGCCTCCAAACCAAGCAGAGAATAACACCTCATGGCCTCGCACGACCCTCCCCATGAGGCTGCTGGAGGAAGAGGCTTCCCTTTATCCGGCTAATACAACATCATTTCAACCACCAGCTTCCCACAGGACTCAGTGTTTCACAGCCCCAATGTGCAACCCCCTAAAGAGCCTCACAGATGCTCCTTCATGTCATTCCATCCCATCCCATGTCTTGGATACGAGCTGACTTGAACATACATTTCAAACCTCGAACCTGTCCTTTATAAGATATTAATAGAATTCTATTAGAATAGCTACCATTCTAATAGAATGGTATCTATCTTATATATAATATAGTATCTTGCCTAATAGATACCTTGTCTTATAGACTATCTATCTTGTATAATAACATCTAATAGATATTTTGTCTAATAGAATGATATCTATCTTGCATATAATAGCTTGTCTAACAGAATAATATCCTAATTAGAAGAAAACATAATGTTTCTATATGTATTGATAAGAAAATCCTTTGGTGCATTTTCTGGTCATGATTTCTGTCAAAAACTCTGGCTATCCACTAAAAAGTTTATTCGTTCAGACAAAGTCATGTTCACTAAAGAAAAATATTTTCCTCATTTGATAAAAAATCAAACAACTATTATTAATAAAGATATAAAGACCAGTTAGGCTTATGTTTTTTTAATTTAACTTCTAACTTAAAGCTTTTTTTAAACTGAATCACCATGAAATACACAGTTACAAAGTTTGTATGAGGGTTTCAATCATAAGGTGCTCCAGCACCCATCCCTCCACCAGTGCACATTTCCCAACACCAGAGTGCCCAGATTCCCTCCCCACCTCCCAGCCTACCTCTATATTACTCTCTCTCTGTGTGTATCTCTCTCTCTCTCTTTCTCTGTCTCTCTCTCTGTCTCTCTCCTCCCCTTTTTAAGCATTATGGCTTTCAATACAGATACCAAGAGGCCGTCAGGCCTGGTTCTTGACCGGCTTCCAGAACACATCTCCCATCCAGACTGATTACTCCTAGCCATCATGGTCATGGTGGTCCCTCTCTATCCCAACTGCCCTCTCCCCCAGCACCCGAGTCCAGCTTCTAACCGTGGCCCAATCCTCCTGGCCCTTGTTTCTACTGTCCTTGCATCTAACTTAAAGCTTAAAGTAACCAGGGGGGACATAAGACGGTGGTGGAGATCACAGCACGGTGGGGGTGACTGAGAGAAATAACTCTGTACACAGATACTATAAAGTCAAACACTGCTTATAACCTTACTTCCTAAATTACAACTTTTCTTTAGTGCCTTTTCATTTTAGAAATAAGAGAAATAAGTATCGGAGGCTCTTCCCAATCATGCAGCCTAGGCAAGAGCTCACCCCAGAACAACCCCGCTGGGAACGTGACCTGGGAATTCCCCAAGGACCCTGACACACCCTGTCTGTCATTCTAGTCGCTCTACGGCGGAGTGGCAGGTGGGCCCCCCTGCCCCCTGTCCCAGCAGTGGAGGGGCGGCTTGAAAATGAATTTCAGTAAGTCACAAGGCTAAGATGTGACCAGAAAAGGGGGCTCATGCCGCTGGCCTGAAGCTGGCCCCCTCCCCCGGAAGAAAGACCCTCGGACACACCCTGGCAGTAGCAATAGACTCTATTTGTTTTTTTCTTACTCTCTTGCTTATTCTGTCTGGTTATTCTTTTTACAAAAATACAAAAGTAATTACAAGTTAGTTCAGAATGAAAGTTTAGAAGGTGCTTGTAGAGTTTATTCTCCCCGTCTTCAGCATACGCTCTCAGAGGCGCCCCGTGTGGGCAGGGCAGCTTGAGAAGGCCATGCGGTTTGCTTAGTGAAAGTCAGTGCCACACACTCCAGGCATCCCGGTTTGGGGGTGCCTTGTTTCTCTTTTACAGCATTCTTTCCTTTCTCTGGAGAAACCACTTGTTTTAGAGCTGAATCTTTCTCCTCGCCTCCCTTTTTTAAATACAATTTCCTTGCTTTAAAAAAAAAGTTTAGGGGCCGGAGCGATAGCCCAGCGGGTAGGGTGTTTCCCTTGCACGCGCCAGCCTGTGCCGCCTGGGTTCGATCCCCGGCATCCCATATGGTCCCCCCAGCACCGCCAGGAGTAATTCCTGAGTGCAGAGCCAGGAGTAGCCCCTGAGCATTGCCGGGTGTGACCCAAAAAGAAAAAAAAAAAAAAGTTTAAAGAAAGTATCTGGTTAATAAAAGGTATGTATAAGTTCTGCTTATTCTTAAAATTCATTCAATATTCAAAGCTGCGTTTCAATATCCTATCCTAGTTTTTCTATGATTCCAAATATCATGTAAAAACCTTAAACTATGCGTATACCAACCTGAAGTGAGGTTTCAGAGAAACAGTTTATGAGAGCTTTGCTTATCTCAATTTGTTTTGGCAATTCTAAATACTGGAAATAAACTTTCTCCTCAGACACAATCATTCAAGAAGTACTCAATTCTTCCTAGCTATGTGCAACACTTAACTGTTCTATAAGTGAATATCAGTAAGGTACTTTGCTAGCCAAAGCAACAAGTGTTTATGAATTGAGGATAACTGCATTAAAGTAGCCTCCCTCACAGTTGTCCAGAGGAATGAGATAGGCTCGAATACACATTTAAGTGACACCAAAAAAAAAAAAAAAAAATGAAGGAACACAGATATTTTCATGTGACCCATACTTGGCTGAGTCTAAAACTTGAAGCCAGAGCTGAGTATTTTTCTTGGCCCCAACGTCACATTCCGCAGGAATCCTCCTGACCCCACCTACCTGTCTCCACTGAAAAGCCTGAGTCATCCGTGGAGTTCCCATAACCAAGCAAGCGACATTTCCTTATCAGATAAGCACAATGAAATATTGGCAACTTGGCCCCATCAGATAGCACCAAGAGAATTACCTTGAAGCGATAAACATCCAAGCTCATGTCTACATTCCTGTGTTGTTAATGCTAAGGTTTTTTAAAGACGACCAAGAAACAGCTTTTGCAAAAGGCTCATGTGTGTAAAGCATCATGAGCACGACTAGATAGAAACATTTGCTCAGGGAGCCGCCACCGTTGGTTTCTAGCGCGGCTTTACACGGCGGAGCATTTGGAGAACGGTCCTTGGGAGAATTGTTTAATTCCGGGTCTGGAAAAGAACAGGCTGATCCGTAAATATCTTATTGTGCCAAAAACATTGGAGTATTCACAGGACAGTGTGGACCCATCAGAGGGACAAGGGAAGCAAGCTTCTTCCCACTGGCTTTACTTCACGCAATTTGGGTCGAACAGATTTTAATTCACTGAACAAAATAACTCCTGAGTCCGTAAATATATAAACTAAATAAACAGTGAGAAAAGGGTGAGTGGTTCCTCCTTACAAGCTAATGTGTGGCGCACAAATCACAACAGCCCATTTTAGAACTGCAAAATGTCCATAATAGCGTAAATATGTCATCTGTCAGTGTTATACTGGCCAAAGAAATTTGCATCTGAGATTTTCATATATCATTCCTTTGTAATATTCCTGATTTAAAACATACTTCTCTATATTATTGATGACTGGAACTTCCTACTACTTAGTGCAAAAAAAAAAAAAAGACTTTTAACTCAACAAACAGGTTTAAAATGGCCAACAAGTATAATATAACTAAATCATAATCTGGTCCTCTAGAAAAAATTGTAAATTCCTGCAGTTTGCAAGATAGAACAGTATTCTGTCTTAATTTTTGCTGACAGTTGACTAGGCATGGAAAAAATAAGATGAAATATGTTGAATGTAATAAATAGAGATATAAATTCAAGCAATGACAAAATATAAGTGGACTAACCTAAATGGAAATATAGAAACATCAAGAATCTTTCCTATACTTCTACTCAATAATCTTTTTTGTTTCTCTTCTTTTTGGCCCATACCCAGTGGTATTCAGGACTTACTCCTGGCTCTACTCTCAGGAATTGCTCCCTGAGATGATGATGCTCTGGGGTTGAAACTCGGATGGGCCGTATGCAAGGAAAATGCCCTTCAGCCCTTACTCAGGATCGTAATACTTCATTGCACCCTGAAGAAACCCATAGAGGTTTGAATTTTGGATTACACTCAAGAATCTATACTAGGAAAAGCATTTCTCATTCAGCAAACATAGAAGTGAGAAATTCTAGAGGTACGAAATGGCTAAAAATTCACAGTAGACATATGAAGAGGAGCAATAGACTGAAAAAAAGCATTTGCCAAAACTTTTATAATATTTAAACCCATGCCTGTTTTGTAATATTTAAAATGCCATGATTGTTTCTGAATCCAGAAACACATTTTTATGTTATATAGGTACCCAAAGGATACTATTCTTATCATAACCAATGAGTTAATTAGATAGGTGTAAGCTACACTTTGTCAAATTAAACTAATGCTGAAATTATCTCTGTGGCACACACCACAGCATCCTTACATTGCAGGCAGAGTGAAACACGGAGCAAATAAATACCTCATTATTCTACTATAAAGTCATATTATATTAAATTTAAATCAGAAAGATGGACATGAAGTATATAAAATTACCTCAGTACTTCATTTTAAGAAATACAATTTGGGGGCCAGAGCAATAGCACAGTGCGTAGGGCGTTTCCTTGCACAGGGCCAACGGGTTCAATCCCCGGCATCCTATGTGGTCCCCTGAGCATCATCAGGAGTAATTCCTGAGCGAAGAGCCAGAAGGAACCCCTGAGTATCGCTGGGTGTGACCCAACAAGCAAAAAAAAAAGAAAAGAAAGAAAAAAAAAAAAGAAATACAATTTGAACAGGTGTATGGGTGTGGGAAGGTGAACAGGCAGCCAGGTTTGGAATTCTTCCTCCTAATCTGATAAAATGCAAGTGGTTGTTGACAAGTCAATGGAACAGAATAATGAAAAAGGTAGCCCACAGACATCTCAAGAAATATTGAAGCTTGGGGCCGGGACGATAGCACAGAGGGGAGGGCGTTTGTCTTGCACACAGCCGACCCAGGTTCCATCCCTGGCATCCCATATGGTCCCTGGACCCCACCAGGAAAAATCCCTGAGTGCAGAGCCAGGAATGACCCCTGAGCATTGCGGGGTGTAGCCCAAAAAGGCTTGAGATTACATCTGACCAATGAGAGGGTATATGGGTCTTTATGCAAATGACAGGATGTGGGGGAACCAATCGGACTGGGTATGCAAATAAGGACTTATAAGCGACCAATCAGAGGGCCTGGAGTAAGTATAGCCCTTTATGCCCATGAGATCCCTGGCACAGAGCCAGAAGTAGCCTTGAGTACTGCTATTGTCCCAAACTAAAAATGTTTATTTATTTAGCTCACATCTAAAGCTCATAGCACTTAGAAGACATATTTTTCCCTTCGACTGAATATTTGTCTTTCTTAACTTTTTTAATTTCTTTGGTCTAGGAGCCACACCATGAGGTGCTCAGGGCTCAGTCGTGATGCTGCCCAGGGTTCGACCTGGTGGTACTCAGGGGAGCATATGGTGTGCCAGAAACTGAACCTGGGTCAGTCGCCGCACCTTACTAACTGTACAATCTCTCCAGCAGCCTTAGAACTGCATCTTTTAGAGCAGTTGCTGTAATTCAGAGCTGTTCTCTAATAAAACTTTTGAGCATCTGCCATTAGGGTAGCATTCTAAAGGAAAAAGTCGACCTTCAAAGGCAGCTAAGTATCCACCGAAGGTCTCCTCAAAAATACGGTTGACATAAAAGCATCACTGAAAAACAACAAAATAAAGGTGATCATCAGGGTCTGATGTTTTTATTCTGGTTCTTGCTGACACCTGCTGGCTACCTTCTTCCCTTCACATACACTGTAGAGGATATAGTAACAAAGGTGTGCCTCACGGGAAGCCAGATCCTGATCCACAAATCAAGTGAGCACACATCAGCTGGTGAAGCCCCAGCTAGACCCACTGATGTACTGACGGTGTTGTGGCTTTGCTGTATGTAACTCATGTCCCAGTTTACTCCGGCAAACACTCTGCTTCCTGATATTTTTGTCTTATTTAATATTCGAGACTCAAATCTGAAGCTAAAGTTAGATTTTGGAGGGGTTTTTTGTATTTGTTTTGTTGTTTAGGGTTTCTTTCGGGATATTTTTGAGCTTTGTTTTGTTTTCCTCTCTGCTTGGGGCTTACTCCTGGCAATGCTCAGGAATCATATGCCAAAGATGGAACCTGGTGGGATGCATGCAAGGTGAGCGCCCTGCCCACTGTTCTATCTCTGTGGCCCCCAAATATTAAATAGCTTAGCTTATATCACAAGTCTGCGGTCACATTAGTAGATCTTTACAATGTGGGGGAAGCACAACACAATGGCAGCCGTTTTCTTTTCTTTTTTTGGGGGGTCACACCCAGCGATGCTCAGGGGTTTCTCCTGGCTCTGCACTCAGGAATTACTCCCTGGCGGTGCTCAGGGGACCATATGGGATGCCGGGATCAAACCCAGGCCGGCATGGGCTGGCTGCATGCAAGGTAAATGCCCTACCCGCCGGGCTATGGCTCCGCCCTGGCAGCCATTTTCAATGTCCAGACTCCACAGCTCATAGAGCCCCACCTTAGAGATCAGCCAATTTCAAGCCCAGGTATGCAGGTCTTGGCAGCTACAGTCACTGGGTATCTGTGGAGATGGAGCTGGGGTCCCTTTCCCCCCACCTAGTCCATGAGGCCCAGTGGGCCCGCCCACAAACTGCTCTGGGGTTGTAGGCTGTGATCCAGAGACATGATTCACGGGCAGAGCTGCTACAGGCTCTTCCCATGCTCGGGGGATCATGAGGTGGAGGGGTGGGGGGTGGTTCTGGCCCTGCCCGGCAGCCCCAACTGAGCCTTGGAAGAAGTCAGAGGGAACCCCCCACCCCTGCACCATAATGGCAGCCGCTTTCAAAGTCCAGATACCACAGCTTGTCAGAGCCCCACCCTAGAGAGAGAGACAATTTCAAGCCCAAGTATGTGGGTCTCAGAGGCTAAAGTCGCGGGTTTCCATTGAGATGGAGCTGAGGTCCCTTTCCTCCACCTCTGACCCATCCAGGAGCTCCGCCACGCTCTGCGGCCACACAGTACATCAAACCAGTAGAAACCAGCCACATTTAAGAAATTCAAATGGTCAATGCCAGACAGAAATAGACCAGATTCACCCATAACAAACAAGGGGTCATGACTTTATCAATACCATTGCCATGTAAGGGCTGCTATTGTGAATATAACTGGTGACAGCTGAGGGAGCAGGCATGGGAATGGGGGTGGTGGAAAATGAATGTCTTTGGTGGTGGGAACACAGTGGTGGTGGGATTTGTGTTAGATGATGAAATAGGAAATAAAAAATAAAATTATTAAAACTGTGGGGGAAGGGGCAAGAGTGATAGTACAAGGCATTTGCCTTGCACATGGCAGACCCGAGTTTGATCCCAGCATCCCATATGGCTCACCAAGCACTGCCAGGAGTCATTCCTGAGTGCAGAGCCAGAAGCAACCCCTAAGCATTGCAGGGTGTGACCCAAAAAAGGCATCAGATTGTATCTGACCAATGAGACAGCATATGCCTTTATGCAAATGATGGGGTGTGGGGAACCAATCGGGTATGCAAATAAGGGTTTATAAGGGTCCAATCAGAAGATCAGAGTGATAGCACAGCAGGGAGGGCACTTGTCTTGAACTAGGCTAACCCGGTTCTATCCCCAGCATTCCCAAGCACTGCCAGGAGTTAATTCCTCAGTGCAGAGCCAGGAGAAACCCCTGAGCATTGCTGGGTGTGACTCAAAAAAGAAAAAAAATAAATTACAGTAACCATATGAAGCAGAGCACTAGCCTGAAAAAGCATTCGCTGAAATTTTTACTGCGTGTCACTATCTGAACGGAAACCGGAGAAGGCGCCACACATCTCTCAGGCGTGCACACAGGCACCCTCTGAATATTTCCCCATCCTTTCCCGAGAGCTCTCATGTCAGTCACCCATTAGTGTATTCATTTCCCCCCTGTGAAATCTGAATTCACTCTGAAACCAAAACTGCCCTGCTTGGAATGGTCACCCTGGAGCACGTCTACTGACTCTGCTTCTCTGGTGACAGCAGGAAACACACGCCAAAGATCGCGAGGACACTACTTCAGAGCTCCCCATTCTATCGGCAGATCGTTGGTTTTCTGAAAATCAGACATAAAATGTATATAACAAAAAGAAAAAAAAGGGAGGGAGGGAGGGAGGAAGGAAGGAGAAAAACCCAGGGTGTCCGCAATGAATTCCAGCTCTGCCCCTTTCCAAGGCACAGGTTGCTCTCAGCCCTCACAGTCAGCAGTCACCCCTTTGGGCTTGGGCGTGAGCATCCTTCTTCCTCCCTGTTTTTGCTGAGGGAGGTACAGTACTGATCACGTTACTCCTTCCAAAGCACATTCCATCCACGAGGGTCCTGTCCTTCCGAAGTCTGAAAGAGATAACTACAGAATCCCCTTCCCTTCTTCCGGCAGGAAAACAAAGTGCCCTCGGGTAGAAATTCTTGTTTCTCCTGGTCAGTAGAGCAGCAAGATTCTTTTTATTTATTTATTTATTTATGTATTTATTTTTTTTTGCTTTTTGGGTCACACCCGGCGACGCTCAGGGATTACCCTGGCTCTGCACTCAGGAATTACTCCTGGCTGTGCTCGGGGACCATATGGGATGCCGAGGATCGAACCCGGCCGGCACAGGCCGGCCGCGCGTGGAGCAAACGCCTTGCCCGCTGGGCTATCGCCCCGGCCCTGGGAACCCCATCAGCTGGGCTCGGCCAGGCTTCGCAGGCTTCAAGCAGCGGCTCTGCAGGGCTGATAAACCCAGCGGCTACAGACTCGCAGACATGGGGGCCGTGCTGCTACTGGGCTCTCCCTGTGACCAGCTGCTCACGAGGCGCCCAGGAGGGATGGTGGGTTCTTGCCCTGGCCCACCACCCCAGCAGAGCCTCACAACAAGCCAGACGACCCCCACTCCATGAGGGCCTCCATTTTCCACATCCGGACTTCTGTCTCATCAGACCTCCACCCAGCAGACCAGCCTAT
This sequence comes from Cryptotis parvus, assembly GCA_021461705.1. Lineage (NCBI taxonomy): Eukaryota > Metazoa > Chordata > Mammalia > Eulipotyphla > Soricidae > Cryptotis > Cryptotis parvus. The sequence continues at coordinate 46,835 of JAJIBD010032009.1, read as the reverse complement.
CAACGCCCAGCTCGGGCGGGCGCCGGGTTCATCAATAAATGCTGGACTTAGAGATGCCTACAAGAGTATACTACCTGCACTGGCAGAGCCTGGCAAGCTACCCGTGTTGTATTTGATATATATGCCAAATACCAGTAACAATTATAGACCTCATTCCGGAATGGATTGAGGCTCTTTATGTTCCTGGAGCAAGCAGATGCCTTGGGCTCTACTAGCATGAGACAGGACATATGGAGATGTTACTGGGGCCCGCTCGGTAAATCGATGATAAACGGGAAGACAGTGACAGACAGTGATGTATTTATTTATTGTATTGAGTCAGAGTGCCATACAGTTAGAAGGCTGTTCTTGATTGGGGTTCAATCACACAGTGCCAACACCATCCCTCCACTGGTGTGCGCTTCCCACCACCAATGTGCCCCTTTAACCTCCTCCCACACCCTGGCCTGCCTCTACGGCAGGCACTTTCCTTCTTTTCCCCCCCCTCTCCTCCCTGTGCGCATTATGGTGTGCAGTACGGATACTGAGAGGTTACTGTGCTTGTTCCTTAGCTATTCTGCACTCAGTTCTTATACAGTGGTCACTTACCACCATCTTTGCATAGTGGGCCCTTCCCTATCCCAACTGCCTTTTCCCCAAGAGGCTGAAGCAGGTTTCCAAGTGTGGAACCAACATCCAGGCCCTTGTTTCTACTGTCCTTGGCTATAGTCCTAAATTCCCATTTGCCATGCGGCATCTGCACTTCTCCGTGAGCATGAAGAGAGAGCCTACTCCAGGAACCAAATCTGGAACCAGAAGTGAGTCTCCCTATGTGAGAATGTCCTTCAAGGGCAAACTTTAAAAAAACACGGAGAGAATACGTATTGCCCTCTTCCTGATGCCAAAAATGCCCCCAACCATGGAACCACAGCTCTAGAATCGGAACCCCATGAGCAGCCTTGAACTGAATGTGAATCTGAAGCTACCTTTTGAACTGCAGCATTTCCAAGATGGGAAGCGATGGAGCCATTGAACTGCAGCATTTAAGGATGCCAAGGGCCATACACCTCTCTCAACCTCTTTCCATTCAATTCCAAAGTTCCAATTATAAAAATACAAAGACTTCAGAAATGAGTGATGTGGGTAGGGGGAGGAGAAACAAACAACACAGAATTCATGACTACAACATGCCAAATTATTATATTTCCCCCAACAAGATTTTGTTTGTTTTTCCTTTGAGCCTTCCCATCCCTGGCCCGCACTAGTCTGGACCAGAGCAAGAAGGCACAGCACCAGCTCTAGATCAGATACAGAGCCTGGTTAAGGTTGTACAGTGGGAAGAAAGGAAAAACCTGGATCCAAACTGCCCAGGAGGGTGTCCACAGAGCATGACTGAGGCAGCACCGTCATCTCCTTCCCAGCCCAATCACACTTTCCAGCGTAATGAGTCTCGCGTGCACAGGGGCAAGTTTCTGAGTGACCAACAGGGGACCAGAGAGCTACGGGAGCATCAAGCAGATCTCTGTAGCACTGTCCAGGAACAAACACCTACAACAGCACCACAACTTGACTAGGATGACAGACACCTGTGCATGCAGATGGCCTAAGCCAGTGTAGGATGACTGACACCTGTGCATATAGACAGCCTAAGCCAGTGTAGGATGACTGATGCCTGTACATACAGACAGGATAAGTCAGTGTAGGATGACTGACACCTGTGCATACAGACAGCCTAAGCCAGTGTAGGATGACTGGACGTCTATGCATACAGACAGCCTAAGCCAGTGTAGGATGACTGACGCCTATGCATACAGACAGCCTAAGCCAGTGTAGGATGACTAACACCTGTGCATACAGATAGTCTAAGTCAGTGTAGGATGACTGATGCCTGTGCATACAAATGGCCTAAGACAGTGTAGGATGACTGACACATGTGCATACAGATAGTCTAAGCCAGTGTAGGATGACTGACACCTGTGCATACAGACAGCCTAAGCCAGTGTAGGATGACTGATGCCTGTGCATACAGACAGCCTAGGCCAGTGTAGGATGACTGATGCCTATGCATACAGACAGCCTAGGCCAGTGTAGGATGACTGATGCCTGTGCATACAGACAGCCTAAGCCAGTGTAGGATGACTGACGCCTGTGCATACAGATAGTCTAAGCCAGTGTAGGATGACTGATGCCTGTGCATACAAACGGCCTAAGACAGTGTAGGATGACTGATGCCTGTGCATACAGATAGTCTAAGCCAGTGTAGGATGAATGACGCCTGTGCATACAGACAGCCTAAGCCAGTGTAGGATTACTGATGCCTGTGCATACAGAGAGCCTAAGCCAGTGTAGGATGACTGACGCCTGTGCATACAGACAGCCTAAGCCAGTGTAGGATGACTGATGCCTATGCATACAGACAGCCTAGGCCAGTGTAGGATGACTGATGCCTGTGCATACAGACAGCCTAAGCCAGTGTAGGATGACTGATGCCTGTGCATACAAACGGCCTAAGACAGTGTAGGATGACTGACGCCTGTGCATACAGATAGTCTAAGCCAGTGTAGGATGACTGATGCCTGTGCATACAAACGGCCTAAGACAGTGTAGGATGACTGATACCTGTGCATAAAGATAGTCTAAGCCAGTGTAGGATGACTGACGCCTGTGCATACAGACAGCCTAAGCCAGTGTAGGATGACTGACACCTGTGCATACAGACAGCCTAAGCCAGTGTAGGGATGACTAATGCCTGTGCATACAGAGAGCCTAAGCCAGTGTAGGATGACTGACGCCTGTGCATACAGACAGCCTAAGCCAGTGTAGGATGACTGACGCCTGTGAATGCACAGTCTAAGCCAGTGTAGGATGACTGATGCCTGTGCATACAGAGAGCCTAAGCCAGTGTAGGATGACTGACGCCTGTGCATACAGATAGTCTAAGCCAGTGTAGGATGACTGACGCCTGTGCATACAGACAGTCTAAGCCAGTGAAGGATGACTGACGCCTGTGCATACAGACAGCCTAAGCCAGTGTAGGATGACTGATGCCTGTACATACAGACAGGATAAGTCAGTGTAGAATGACTGACACCTGTGCATACAGACAGCCTAAGCCAGTGTAGGATGACTGACATCTATGCATACAGACAGCCTAAGCCAGTGTAGGATGACTGACGCCTATGCATACAGACAGCCTAAGCCAGTGTAGGATGACTGACATCTATGCATACAGACAGCCTAAGCCAGTGTAGGATGACTGACGCCTGTGCATACAGATAGTCTAAGCCAGTGTAGGATGACTGATGCCTGTGCATACAGACAGCCTAAGCCAGTGTAGGATGACTGATGCCTGTGCATACAGATAGTCTAAGCCAGTGTAGGATGACTGACACCTGTGCATACAGACAGCCTAAGCCAGTGTAGGATGACTGATGCCTGTGCATACAGAGAGCCTAAGCCAGTGCAGGATGACTGACACCTGTGCATGCAGACAGCCTAAGCCAGTGTAGGATGACTGACACCTGTGCATGCAGACAGCCTAAGCTAGTGGAACTAATGTGGAACTCATGGGCTGCTGAAGCAACGTCTGAGTTATTTTGGGGCCGGAAAGAGACAGCACTGAAAGATCTCTAGCTTTTTAGGTAGGGCCAAACCGAGTCAGCAGCCCGGGTGCCCCCAAGAGAGACAGCAGCAAGGCACTGACCTCAGACTGAAATCTTAGCTGGCTGCTAAATCCCGGCTCCCAGGTCCTGTGGGACACCAGGTGGCTTTACCCAAAGCTGTGGTTGAACAAAGGGCGTCCCGGTGCTGCTCTGGCAACGCTGTGTCTCCAAACCCAACTTTTCCATTCGGGCTTTATTTTTAAAATAAAGTTTGGATGTGACCAACACCTTAAACTTCATACTGGCAGTGCTGTGCTCCTGTCATCAGCGCTGTGCTCCCATCATCACTGCTGTGCTCCCAGAATCTGGCCTGTGCTCCTCCCAGCATCATCAGCGCTGTGCTCCTGCCATTAGTGCTCCCATCATCGGGGCTGTGCTCCCATCATCAGTGCTGTGTTCTCGCCATAGGGGCTGTGTTCCTGCCATCAAGGCTGAACTCTCATCATCAGGGCCGTGCTCCCATCATCAGGGTTGTGCTCCCACCATCAGTGCCGTGCTCCCATCCTCGGGGCTGTGCTCCCGCCATACTTTACATGGGCCACTCTGCAAATCCTTTTAGCAGTTTGGTGCATTTAGGCCCAGTGAAAACCCTAGGGCCCGAGAAATGTTATATTGGTTCTTGCTATCCGAAACCCTCTGGGTCTTCTCCTTCCACTACACACAACACTATGAACTTGGGGTTTTTCAAATGAGTCAGAGATTTTTAAAAAATTACAGTTCTACTCAACATCAAAAAATAATTGATATTTTGTGTCCCTCCAACTGCTTTATGAATTTAATTAAGGTCCAGACACCTCCCAGATCCAGACATTGGTGGGTGGGACTCTATTTGTTATTCTCCCCATCACCACCTCACACCAGTGTGAGCCTCGCCAGGAAGAAGCCCACACATTACTGGGAGTATCTATAATGAAAGGTACCCCATGCATCACACACCATGAAAACTTCATGAATCTGAACAACTCATCATGAATACTATAAGAAGACAGTCACTGAGTCTCCTGCCATGAAATAACAAGAAATGAAAGACAAAGAAGCTGCTAACAGGAAACAATGCAGAGAAGTAAGCAGGAGCATGGTGCCTGGAGATAGCAACGGAGCACAAAAAGGCCAAAGAGCAACTATCCCGTCAGTCAAGAGGCCTGAAGACAGAACAGATGCCAGTGGTCCCAGGGAAAGACTCGAAGCCCAAAGACATGAGAACAGAGACACCCGGTAGAGCTTCTAGAAGGCCTTAACGCAACTTCTGATACACAGCCAAGAAACAAGATATACAGCAACAAAGAAGGGCCAAGAATTCTGATGGCAATCAGATTTTATAACCATCAGAAACCACATAAATTCTGATCAGAAACCAGTGAGCAAGTTCTCTGACCAAGGGCAAAAGAAGTGCTTCAGAACACTGACACCTGTACAAAGAACACACGCAAGGGCCCAGAAGGGCTGACTGTCTTCATTAAAGCTGTTTCTAGATTTGTGGGGTGAGCCACAAAGTGTAAGAGAGAGAGAAATACAGAGAGAGAGAGAGAGAGAGAGAGAGAGAGAGAGAGAGAGAGAGAGAGAGAGAGAGAGAGAGAGAGAGAGAGAGAAAGTGCCTGCTATAGAGGCAGGCTGGGGTTGGGTGGGAGGGAGTGTTTGGGCACTGGTGGTGGGAATGGGGCACTGGTTGAGGGGCTGGGTGCTGGAACACTGTATGACCCACTTATGAACATTATGACCCAATTATGAACATTCTTGTATATCTCACAGTGGTATAATAAAAATTAAGATAAAAGAAGCTGTCTCTAGGGTCTCGGAGATGAGGGTCTCTGTGGCACTGACTGCTCTCGTGATGAAAGACAAACAGCAAGGGAGCAGGGCTAAGGGGGTGGGTGGGGCAGGCACACAAGGAATAACTAAAAAGGGAAGGCCAGAAATGAGGGTAAGCAGAGGCAAAAGAACTGGGGATCAATCAAAGTCAGTAACATGCTCAAGTCCTATTACGCAGTGACAGCATTCAACGTACGTAAGTGACAAACTCAAATTATGACAATCGGCCGTCCTATTCTCTAGAGGAAACTGAGGCATGTCCAGATTACTGCCTGAGCCCGCGGTGGCCATACAGGACACTGCTGGCTCGCTATCACAACCCAAAGGCCATTACTCAACTCTCCCTTGCCTGCCTCCACGACAAACCATTACTCATCTCCCGGCGCTGTGCAGCGAGAACTGACGGTCTGACCCGGTTTCTGCTGCCACAGAGCAGAAGCAAACGCCTGTCCCCATAACAGCTGCTTCTGTGTTACCCAGCCTCCAGCCCACAATGAGGATGTGACTGCCGCAGCTGCCAAGTCAACAGGAATTTTTCATGAGAAAAAAGGACCAAAGAATCTCATGATAGCGTCCAGCCCTGACATCACTGAACACTGCCCTAAAGCCAGAGGCTAATTCCAGATTCCCCAGACGTGAGAAAAATTAATCTCGATTTTGGGTGGGCCACTACTGTCACTTGAAGCCAACTGCATTTCTTGACAGATAGGTGACAGAGCTCAGAAACGGGTAGGCTGAAACGGGCATCAAACTGGGGGATTTTTCAAGTTTACCCAAGTTCCGTACGTTCATGCCGTCTTCATTTGTAAGAATGCACTTCAAAGGCAGACTTTTTTTAAAAAAAATGTATTATACCACTGTGAGATATAGTTACAAATCTGTTCATGATTGGGTCTCAGCCACACAGTGTCCCAGCACCCATCCTCCACTGCCCTTCCAATATCCGCAAACTGCCTCTCCCCTCCCCCAGCCTGCCTCTATGATAGGCATTTTCTTCATCTTCTCCTATAAGTCTTTCTGTCTGTTTGTCTTTTTCTCCCTTCTCTTACACATTATGGTTTTCAATACATACATTTAGGGGTTATCATGTATATCCCATTACCTATGTTCAATGCTCAGTTCTAGTCAGGCGTTAGCATTTCCAACAATTGTTAGCACACTGCCCAACCTCTGACATCCACACACTTCATGTTATTTTCCAACCACTGACAAGTCCTCTTGGTCTATGTATTGCAAAGGCAGACTATTAATACTTGTAACAAAAGCAGATAACTAGCCAAGAATTCTGTTCTCTTGTCCTTTTCTACTGTTACTACACCAACAAAGCTTGTGCAGTCCCCTCCTTTAAATAACGCTTTTCACACACTATTATGAGATCAACAGTGCCCTATCAGCAGCTCAGAAAGCATTACACTCTTCAACACTCACCTTTGCAGTTTTCCTAGAACAGAGGAATACATAAGAGTTTGAATATTTATTTTTTTGGAGGGGGCGGGGGTGGGGAGGCACCCAGTAGTGTTCAAAGTTTACTATTGGCTCTATACTCAAAGATCACTCCTGGTGGGCTCACGGGACTATATCAGGCACCAGGGATCAAACCAGGGTTGTCCACGTGCAAGACAAACAACCTACCAGCTGTACTATCTATCACTCCAGCCACTGAATACTTTTTAATTGGCAAAATCATTAACTTCTAATGTTTATATCAAAACCTGTAACTAAACACATACCCTTCGCAGAAGCACCATCCTACCTGTTTAGGATTAAGCACACATCCTGTCTTAATCCCGGTTTAATCCCTTCTCCCACTCTACGTGATTGGCTGACCGAGTTCCCATCCCACTTACCCGAAAGAGTTCCCACCCTACTTACTTGATTGGGTGACACAGAGTACCCACCCAATAACCTGATTGGCTGACAGAGTTCCCACCCTACTTTCCCCAATTTAAATAATCCCTGTTCCACCTAATAAAGCAGAGCTATTCCACCGAAGAGGTTCATGGAGATTCTTTTGTGGGTGCTCTATCTGAACAACTTTGTGGATGCTCTACTCGACCTTTGTGGGTGTTCTACTCGCTCAAGCTCTGACCTCACCAGTCACATCAGCATCTCTCACTGTATCAACATCTGGCACCCAATGTGGGGCAAGAAAACCCTTGAAGTCAAGAAAGTCCCAGGGTTCAGGCACTACACTTGCATGTGTGTGATCGGGGTTCGATCCCTGGCACTGCATATGGTCCCCCAAACTCGATCAGGAATGAGCCTTGAGCAAAGAATCAAGAGTAATTCTGACCACCACTAGGTATGGTCTAAAACCCCAAAAAATCTTCCAAAAACAGGGTGGGAATGATGTACTAAAAACTAAACATCCAGCAGAGTGACAAATACAGGAAGGAGAGAGAATACAGACAGAAAATAAATTTATGTCAGCAAATCTAAGAACATAAGTTAAACTAACAATTTTATGGGTAAAATGTGTGCTTTCTAGTCTATAAACAAAAGGGAACCCAGAAATAGTATTCATGGAGGGAAAATTTCATGATAGAGTAGGCATTACAGGTAAGTAAAAGATGCTAATGTTATTCAATAAACATTCCAGAACACTGGTTGCTGACTATTTCAAGTGAGCGAACATATAAATAAAGGACTACCACCTTGTACTACAATAAAGACCTAAATGGAAAAGGTAAACCCGGAGCATTTTAAAAGCTTTTGAAGAAAACAAATAACTTCATGACCAATAACTAGAGAAAATGAACTTCAGTACAAATATAATCAAAACTGAAAATTTCTATTAGATCTGTTCATCTAAGAGATAATGAAAAGAATGCCAAGAAAAAGACACAGACCAGGGAGTAAAAGTACTTCTAATACATAAAACCAACTCAGAATTAATATCTAGAAAAGCATACCTCTTGTTCAAAATTGCAAAATGAAGGGCTGGAATGATAGCACAGTGGGAAAGGCATTTGCCTTGCACTCGGCCAACCCTGGTTCAATCCCCGGTATCTGATATGGACCCTTGAGCACCGCCAAGAATAATTCCTGAGTGCAGAGCCAGAAGTAACCCCTAAGCATTGCCAGGTGGCACCGAAAAGAAAAAAAGAAAAAATTGCTAAATGACATGAACTGATCTTTTTTAAAACAGCATTATTTTAATGTTTAAAAAAAATAGACTCAGCCTAAGTCAAGGATCTGAGAATAAAACTGAAGAGCAGAATATCATTTCACACCCATCAGATAAGCTGAAAACTGCAAATCTTAGAAAAATGAAACCAAGGCACAGAGGATGTAGAACTCTGACTTCCTGTAGACAGGGAGGGGAGGGGACCGTCCCTCTAACCTAGCAATTCCTCACCTAAATATCTATTGCAAAATAATCATAAACACATACACACTCACACACACACACACTCACTCACACATACACACACACCCATTACACAGTCTTATGCACTCACACACACCTCACGCACATACACATACCCATACACACTCTCACACATACACACACTTGCGCGCGCACACACTCATACACACACTCACACATATTCTCACACACACATACTCAGGCATACATGCACACTCATACACACTCATACATATAGACACTCACACATGCTCACACACCCAGACACACACTCATACACACACACACACACACACACACACACACACACACACACACTGAAGCATGCCATGGCAGCACGGCTGAAAACAGCAGTGCTCAGAAGATCCTCTCACCCCTCCCTGCCAGGCCCCCACAGGGAGGAAGCCAAGGGCAGCTTCACATGGTGCTCTGGCATTCTGCGACTCCTAATCCACTGACTTAAAAAATAATCCCAGCTATGACTTCTTTTAAAATACTCTAAAACCATGAAGCGGTACTAGGAGGTACAGCAAAGAAATGAACAGCAAAGTCGCCAAATAAAATACTGTATAACAGCTATGCCAAAGCTTGAGAAAAGGTTTTGAACAAATTCCATTTGCTAGAACTTCTGCAAAAAATTAAGTTCCTTCTCTGCTGGGTCAATCTCCTAATACATTGAATGAAAGAATAAAATATTCGTAATAAAAAAACTACAGTCCTAAATTTGTTATTTTATAAAAGTTTAGAATGTTTTACCTTACAGTTATGATAATATTCTGTAAAATAGATTACTTTAGATGTTCATTTTTTAATGAATAAAAATATGTTTAACTTTAAATATTCACTATTTTTCAACGAATAAAAAAAATTCATTTTTCTTTAAAGGTTAAATTGTCTAGAAGCATCAAGACAAAACAGTGGTATAAACACTCGTCTATTCTGCCAGGCTGTCTATTTAGAGAGACGGCAGCAAGGTAGGGCCAGGCCACCTCTCAGAGGGCGCTGGCCCTGCATGTAGCAGACCCGGCTCCCAATCCATAGGGCCCCCGAAAACAGGCCGGAGTAATTCCTGAGCTCAGAGCCTAGAGTAACCCTGGGCATCGCCAGATGTGGCCCCCAAACAAGCAAACAAAAATAGCTGGTCCAGATGTAGGATGAAGGAGGCTTGGCAAATCACGGAGTCTCTAAGCGTCTGTGGTATTTGCTGTAACTGGCTGAAAACTAGCAAAGTATTCCCAGGTCAGTAACTTCAAACGGACTAAATTACTGATTTTCCTAATGAGCTGTGACAGCAGCTCTGATGTAAGTCTGCTCCGACCCCAAAGTAGCTGATTCCTGTTTGGGATGAACCGGGAGGTTATTTTGAGGCACCCAGGATCTAATACCACTAATTTGACTAGAAAAACATTTCAGTGTGTGTCTGCATGTGTGAGAGGGAGAGAGAGCATTTTATTGGGCCTCTCATTATGGATTGTTAACTACCAAAACACTGTATTCTTAACATAGTTACTCAGCCAGCAATTCAAATAAAATAACTGAACGACCAGAAAACAATAATCCCCCACTTTTTATAATGATTCAAAACTGAAGTTGTTTTTCTGTCACTGTACAAACTCTTTACTCAAATTGAATAATATTTTAAATTGATTAAATACTACTGAACTTCACAGCTTCGCTTTATAATTTTTTTTAACGCTTTCTATCATCTCAGCTTAACTGCTATACAAGCTGCTATAATAAAAACCAAAGCTGCCCCTCAGGAATAAAATACCTCAAATCGTTGGTCCCAAAGAACAAATATTTTGAAACATAAAATATCTGTCTTCATCTTAAAAGTCCTTGACATTAATCTGGATGTTTAGAGAGGAACTGTAAGTGGGTCATGAGATATTTGTTCCCGGACTGAAAATCTGTACACAAACTGTTCCCAGGAAAGAATTTCCAACCAAAGTCATAAATACCAAAGGATTAATAGCAGAAGCTTTAGCCTCACAACATCTTGACTATTATAATATTCTACTGAGTAGCACCTTCATCTGTTCATTCTGCTCAGCTGGGATAAAGGCTAAGTATGTTAGCTTAAAAGACACAAATATTTGCCTTTCCAAGCGACTCTTATTTAACTAGAGCTAACCAAATCTTAAGGGTTTGTTTTATGTAACTGGGGATTTTATTACATTATCATTGACCAAAAATGAAAATTTCTAATGCCTATTTCCCAAGACATCCTTTTCCCACATTCTCAGTGACACTAGAACCAGGCAAACCTCAATTTAGACTTACACACGGATTGTGTAAGAAACGCCGTGTGAAGTGAACTCTGAGCGTGGGCAGTGTTTCCTAACCAAATCATTCACTGGGGATTTTGAGAGATGCCACCAGTGAGTAATATTTAACAGAATGTTCACAGGTCAAGAATAACCCACAAATCATTTCTGCTTCTTCAAGCACTGTTGGTTTGGGAGGGTAAGAAGATACGAGGCAGCACTCGCAGCTCCCTTCTGGTCCCACCACCTAACTGCACCCACCAGGGGTTAGAACTCTCTGAAGTTCATGTTCCTCTGTGCAAATGGAGCCAGGGATACCTGCCTGACCTACTTGCCAGAGAAGTCAAGATGACTCAGGGCCACAAATTACAGGAAGTACTTTAGAAATTCTCAAAGCAGATCTCAACTGAATCTATGACTATACTTTTACATACATATTATTTTAAAAATACTTTTTTTTTTGCTTTGGTTTTGGGGTCACTCCTGGTGGTGCTCGGGACTTACTCGTGGCTCTGTGCTCAGGGTCACTCCTGGTGGTGCTCGGGAGTTACTCGTGGCTCTGTGCTCAGGGTCACTCCTGGTGGTGCTCTCGGGACTTACTCGTGGCTCTGTGCTCAGGGTCACTCCTGGTAGCACTTAGGACTTACACCCAGCTCTGTGTTTAGGGTCACTCCTGGTGGTGCTCAGAGGAGCATGGGCAGTACTGGGGACTGAACCTGGGGTGAGACAAGCAAAGTCAGTGCCTCAATTCCTACACCACCTCTCCTGCCCTCAAAGAACCTGCCCTTATAATACTTTCAGTGCTCCTAATGTCAGCAAGCCCAACTGTGAGTTATAACTCAAAATAGATTATATCTATGTAACATATAACTAGGCTATATATCCTGCAAATACCAAGTGTCTGTAGGGCCTCATCAAATGTTCCTTTACAAGTCTGGTCATCTCACACCCTTGCCCTTTCTATCATGGTCAAAGTCCACAAAGTGTAGCTTCATGCAGTGCTTGCTTCCCAGCCACGCCACCACAGGATGTGAACTGTTTCACACAGGTTTTCTCAGCCGCGAGCCAATACACGGGAAAGAGTGGCTCCAGTTTCAGCACGGTGCACCCCACCGGACGTCACCGGGAAGACCCAGCCCTGGCTGTGGGCCGTGCCCGAAAGATGACCTTGCTACCACGGCTGCCTCTCGTGAGCTACCCCAGTCACCTCCACAGTGGTGCCGAGCCGACCTGAGCGCAAACCTGCTCCTTTCCCTGGAAATCTCACCACTTTGCGTGTCTCCTAGGAGGGTTTCTCCCCAAAACACTGGCAATGCAAGCGGCATGTCGGAACAGATGATGGCTTTTTGGGGACCTGCTCCAAAAAGGGCCAGAAGGAAGACAATCTGCTCCAGCTATGGAGAGAGGAAGAAGAGCTGGGGGCTGAAGGGAGCACAGTGGGTGTCTGCCTTGCATGCGGCCCACCCGGTTTGATCCAGCACCCTATACAGTCTCCCAAGCCCCAGCAGGAGTGATCCCTGAGCACAGAGCCAGGAGTAAGCCCTGAACAGCTTTGGGTGTGGCCAAAAAAGAGCATACATGGGAAGGTTTGGGAGTCTGGGAGGGGAGAGGGTCACACCTGTGGGTTCTGCTGCAGAGCAGAAGCTGGGGGCAAGAAGGCTGCTGACAAAAGCCTCCGCTGGGGAGCTCAGCAGCTAAACGCAGAAGCTCTGCAGGGCACGGAGCCATCAGTGGATCCTCCTCAGGACCCTTGTAACTCTCCCACCTGCACTCCACAGCCAAAGTGTGTGAGCACAAGCAATGGGAGCCCCATGGAGTGATGGGGCCAAGAGGTGAAAGTCCCAAGCTCCCAACAGTGGGAGGGAGGGAGGGAGGGAGGGAGGGAGGGAAGGAAGGGAGGAAGGAAGGAAGGAAGGAAGGGAGGAGAGGAAGGAAGGAAGGAGGGGGGGGGGGGGGGGGGGGGGGGGGGGGAAAGGAAGGAAGGAAGGAAGGAAGGAAGGAGGGAGGGAGGGAAGGGAGGAGGGAGGGAAGGAGGGAGGGAGGGAGGGAAGGAGGGAAGGGAGGGAGGAGGGAGGGAAGGGAGGGAGGGAGGGAAGGGAAGGAAGGAAGAGAGGAAGGAAGGAAGGAAGGAGTGAGTCATGGAGTCATGGTGGTTACTAGAGACGAGAGGAAAAACTGTGTCACAGTCCGGCCCCAGCCACCAAAAGAGGAGACACTTAAGCTGGACCCTCTGGGCTTTGGCCAAAGACATGTGCCTCCTCTAGGGCTGCTTTGTCCAAGGGAGCCCCAGGCTTTGGAATCCATAAGCAAGGTGAGTACTAGGCCCTGAGCGGTGAAACACACCCTGAGTAAATGGCAGGAACCTGCCCTGAGCTTTCCTGGCCACTGTCCACAAAGCAATCTTCTGGAAGCCTTAACAAACATGCTAGCCCTAAACTAGATCCTGGCTGAGACGGAGACAGACAGACAGACAGACAGACAGACAGACAGACAGACACACACACACACACACACACACACACACACACACACACACGAAACTATCCACATATTCCAGAAGAAACTTGCAGCTAATAATTTGGAATAAAACTTACTGGCACTTCCCAGGACTCGATTCAGTGGGCTGAGTCCAGAGCCCCGGCTCTCGGCTGAGATCAACACTGCAGGTTGATCTCGTCCCGCCAATGAGCGCAGAGGAGACATCGCAGAGCCGTGTGGCCTGACCAACACTGCCAAGTCTAGTCTGAGCTGCTGGTGGGATGATGGCAGACCCCGAGACCATCTGAATCCAGACGAAACTGTGTGTGGGCAGAGGACAGACAGCTGGGGAGGAAAACCTGTCACAGGGCAGTGTCCTGCACATCCTCCGCCAGGGCACCGCCTAGCATGTGACCACACACTGTGTCCTGCCACGCGTCACCTCCCACAGCAGGCTAAGCTGGGCGACAGGCTGGCTGGCTTCAGAGGGACATGAGTGCAGATCCAAACGGACCGCCCCACCAAGCGTCCCCCTCCGTGGACCCTGTGGGAGGAATCCAGGGATACCATCTTCTGGCTCCGGCTCCCGCTGCGTTGGAACAACCGGCCTCGCGCTGACCACCAAGTCTCACAGTCCACTTTCAGCACGCGTGGCCCAGCAGCACGCCAAGCTCCTCATTCTCACGGTCATCGCCTCAGAAGCCTGGTCAGCCCCCATGACAGCTGGCAAGTTACAGGGGCAAAGGCCAATCTAGTGCATGCACCGTGTCCTGACATTCCAGACCTTTGAAGGCTATTGTAAGGGGAAGAGGCAGGTCAACAGAACAGCATCTGCTGTGATAGGTTTAATGTCCTATTTCACCTCAATATATGAACGGATCATGCTTATAAATAGCCACCTGAGGTTCTCGGCAGAAAATGAAGAAGAGATGGGGAAGGGAGAACATCCTTCCACAGTAAAAAATTATTCCCATTAATCATTTTGCAGCTCAAACATATTTATCCAAAGCTTAAATCATGTGAGGATTAGGTGATGCAGTAACATAAATATGACTAGCTAAGGCACGCAGCATAAATTCCACCCCTGGCATGACATGACTCCACAGACAGCAGCAGGTCATCTTTAAGGGCCAAAATTCTTGTGTACAAATTTTTAATACATTTTAAAACTTGAGATCGGGGCCAGAGTGTTAGCACAGCGCGTAGGGCTTTTGCCTTGCATGCGGCTGACCCAGGCTCAATTCTCTGGCATTCCAAACAGTCCCCAAGCACTGCCAGGACTAAATCCTGAGTGCAGAGCCAGGAGTAACTCCTGAGCATTGCCGGTGTGACCCAAAAAGCAGAAGAATAAAGATAAATAAAAAATAAAAATTGAGACATAGATTTTTCACTTTCAGCATGGACCTGTGGGCAGAGTCTCCAGGAATTAACAGAAATTACAATTATTGGCTTTATGCAGCAAAACCAACTGCAAAGCGAACTGATGAACAAATCCTTCTGGTAAAAGCAACTTCATATGTCAATGGATAATGACTGGCTGACAGACGGGTATTCCATTCGAATTACACGGACGCAAGCAGCAAGATGCTTTTCTCCTCTCTATGGTCACTTTTACCCACTGTTACTCCGTGCCAATTTGTAGTTCATCCCTTTTCAAGTAATTAACTTAAAAATACTTACTGTCATTTAGGCAATGTGGTTACAACAGTGTTCATGTTTAAGGTTTCTATGTACAAAGTTACTACAACCCACAGTCAGTGCCCAAACCCCTCACCCAGACAGCAGGTTCTGATGCATCTCTCCCACCTGCAGAAAATGTCTGACTGTGTGAAGGAGTTTTCTCACCAAATTCAAACTCTTAAGGTTTCTAAAGGTTAAGGCTTCATAGAAAGAACATGCTGGTCTCGACTTTTAAGAACAAAATAAAAGCACTCCCATGAGTTAACTCACACTTGTATAAGTTGACACAT
The DNA here is from genome assembly GCA_021461705.1 of Cryptotis parvus. Classification (NCBI taxonomy): domain Eukaryota; kingdom Metazoa; phylum Chordata; class Mammalia; order Eulipotyphla; family Soricidae; genus Cryptotis; species Cryptotis parvus. Next base: position 31,300 of record JAJIBD010032009.1, on the reverse strand, counting down.
AAGTTAACTTACACTTGTGTAAGTTAACACAAGTGTAAGCTAACTTATATGCTAACTTATGTGTTGCTAACAGGTTTATTCTATACCAGGCACACCAGCACCCCTGCAAGAACGGAAGGAAGGGGGGGAGGGGGGAAGGGGGAAGGAGGGGGGGGGGGGGGGGGGGGGGGGGGGGGGGGGGGGGGGGGGGGGGGGGGGGGGGGGGGGGGGGGGGGGGGGGGGGGGGGGGGGGGGGGGGGGGGGGGGGGGGGGGGGGGGGGGGGGGGGGGGAAGGGGGGGGAGGGAGGAGGAGGAGGAGGGGGAACAACAGTTTTGAATATTTAAATCAGTTTGGACATAAGGAAAAGCACATTCTAAACGGGGGGGTCCTTTGAAATATGCTCTTATACCTCAGCATCAAAAATAAATAAATACAACAAACCTGTATCACAGATAGTATATGAAGAAGTGAATGATTCTGAGAAAGCGCTGCATTAGATCACAAGATTCCAAAGTGATTCTTTGTATTTGGAACCATGGCTTTCTGCTGGAAATCACCCCCTACCTTTGTATTCCACCGGGTTGTCCCAGACACTCTTCACCTTAACACGCCGTCACTGTCTTAGTGCAATGCTGCAGCCCTCTGCTCTCTGGGGTTTGTATTCCCAGTGAAAGGATGATTCTCTCCTTCCTGTCCACCCTAAACAACACTCAGCGTATCCTAATCCTGGGTGTGTCAATAGCCTCAAGAGCTGAGCTGAAGTCCCTGGTGGTTTTACCCCTATAGGGGTAAGGGGAACTTTCTCTCACCTCATTGTTTCAAGATTAAGGGACTTTACCCCTTACCTTTTGCATATATCTCTAGCAGACTGGATTTGAGGGTGGTGGTGTATGTGTGGGAGTTTAGTAGAGTGAGGAGTGAGTGGAGATAATTAAAGCCTTAGATTTTCTAGAGTCTGAGGTCTTGTTCCTTTGTCCATCGGTCAAGGGGCACAGTTGTCAGCCCCAAATGTGGCCAGGAACCCGCTGAACCCCAGTATCTGTTGGGGACCCCACTGAGCCCCAGCAGTGCAGCTAAGAGTAGTATCTTATTGAAGACACTGTTTCAGTGTTTGCACCAGTGTCTGGTCAACAATTGGGGTCTCCCATGCATTTACAAAAGGGGAAAAAAAAAGGATAGGACAGAAAAAAAAGAAAAATAATGTGTGCATTCCAAGTCACAAAGCACAAAAGAAGGGAGAAAGGGAGAGGGAAAGAGGGGGAGGGGAGGAATAGAAATAGAGAGAGAGAGAGAGAGAGAGAGAGAGAGAGAGAGAGAAAGGAAAAAAAAGAGAAAAAAAAAAAAAAAAAAAAAAAAAAAAAAAAAAAAAAGGGGGGAGAGGGGGGGGTGGAGTGAGAGGGGGGAAGTCCAGATGTGGAAAATGGAGGTCGTCATGGAGTGGGGGGGTCGTCTGGCTTGTTGTGAGGCTCTGCTGGGGTGGCGGGCCAGGGCTAGAACCTGCCATCCCTCCCGGGGAGCCTCATGAGCAGCTGGGCACAGTGAGAGCCAGCAGCAGCTCTGCCCCCATGTCTCTATCTCATGGTGGTATAATAATTTCTAAAAGAAAAAAGTGATGATAACTTTCAATGGTTAATGGCTGAACTCTTTGTGCTGTGAACTGACTACCACATTAGTTTAGGGCAACTTCATATGCACAAATACCTGCTTAGGTTAATTGAGATGTACAACGCCTGGTATTTTAGCTCACATGAGTAATAATCAATTCACTGCAATTAATCACCCCAGAACACTTCTCACTGCATGTTTCACTGCAACAATCTTATATTTATAAGGTTCTAGGGTCCACGGAGAGAGCTGAAAGAGTCGGTCGACTACCCCTGCACCCTAGGGCCCCCAAAGCACCACCAGCAGCAAACTCTGAACACTGCGCCAGAAGCAGGCTCGGACCACCAGCATGGAAGAAACCCCAAGCAAATGAACAAAAAGCTCAAATTGTTCTCCACCATCTTTATCAAATGATGACAGACATGGGGGCAGAGCTGCTACTGGCTCTCACTGTGCTCAGCCGCTCATGAGGTGCCCAGGGGGTGGCAGGTTCTAGCCTTGGCCCGGCACCCCAGGAGAGCCTCACAATAAGCCAGATGACCCCCACCCCATGAGGACCTCCATTTTCCACATCTGGACTTCCCCCTCGTCAGAACTCCACCCAGCAGACCAGCCTATCACAGCCTGGCTCACACCCGGTCATCAATAAATGCTGGATTTTGAGATGACTACAAGAGTATGCTACCCGCATGGCAGAGCCTGGCAAACTACCTGTGTTGTATTTGATATGCCAGATACCAGTAACAATTATAGATCTCGTTCCCATGACCTGATGGAATGGTTTGAGGCTCTTTATGTTCCTGGAGCAAGCAGGTGCCCTTGGGCTCTACTTGCATGAGACAGGTCATATGGAGATGTTACTGGTGCCCGCTTGAGCAAATTGATGATGAAAGGGAAGATAGTGATAGTGATAGTGATCGTTATCAAAATAAAGTCCTACTCCCACAACCTGAGGTGAGGCCCCCGTTAATTCAACAGAAGTAAACTACACTCCCTTGGACACAGGCAGGCATTGAGGTAAAAAGGGATCGGACAAATAGGCCCTTTCCTTAAAGAACTTGCAACTTAATGGAGCACTAAAAGTGTCTGGCGGAGTTCGAGCCGAGGGAAAAATCAAGAGCAGTCCCAAATTTCAGGCTACCAGATGCAACTGTTGAAACCCAGGCGGGAGTTGAGTTTTCACTTTGCAAATACCACTTTGGCAGCGACAATGAGAATGAATCAGAGTCTCATGTCTTCCTACCTTTCTGCCAAACTGGCCCAGTTCTGAAGGTTAGAAACCCTCATTTCACCCACTGCTGTGGCCTCTCCTCAGAGCCAAAGCACAAATCCTCCAGCTCCTCTGGGACCCTTTGAGGACAGTCAACCAGGAACCTCACGTGGGCGCTGCTGGCCCCTGCCCTACACTGCAACACTGGGACCTTCATCCCCGTGACTGACACAACTCAAGCAATTCTCAAGTCCTTAGAGCAAAACCCATATCAGAGTTCTCTGAATCACCATCAAACCTTGTACAGGTCTTGTTGGAGACAATTTGCCTTCATAAGGCACAATGAGTAAATAAATGCTGAAAATCAGCTAAAAGAAAATGTAATGATCCATTTAAATGTGTCTACACTTAAGACATCGAGCAAAGACTTTTAAAGTCACAGTGCCTGAGTCTGGAGAACAGAATATCTCGGGGAAAGAAAAACAACCTGAAAATTACCTTTATTGTTTTTTTTATTTTCCAGATCACCTAATTAACTCTCACTATGTAAAGCAATCAAAGACTCTTCGATGACTGTTCTCCCTGCATTAATACACCTCAGAGATCTGGGCCCTACGAAAGCAGGGTGACAACGCTATTTGGGTTTCCCAAAGAAGAATCGAAAAGAGCTATGCTTGGAATATCACACCTCACTCAAGTGAGAGAAGGAATCCGGAGTTCCAACTTTGTCGATGATCGAAAGTGGCAGGGACACTGTCTCATTTGCCAAGGAATGGAAAATCAGATGGGCTGGACATGTAATGCTACTTGGAGATGACCGCTGGACTAGAGCCATTACTGACTGGATCCCATGGGACGTCAAAAGATCATGTGGCTGCCCACCTACAAGATGGTCAGACTTCTTCATCAAGACCCTGAACTAACGGTTTGAGGCTCTTTGTATTCCTGGAGCAAGCAGATGCCATTGGGCTACACTGGCATGTGACAGGGACAAATGGAAACATTACTGGCGCCCACTTGAGCAAATCAATGAATAACAGGATGTCAAGGGATCAAGTGATCACGTGATGTAAAACAATGAAAACAAAAGGTGTGGCAGCAAGAAGGCTATCATGAGAAAGCATGTATCGGTATATTTTGAAAATCTCAGAATCTCTCTCCTCCTCTCTCTCACACACAGAGACACATGCATGCACTCAAACATACACCCAGAGCCATTTCTCTCTCTCTCTCTCTCTCTCTCTCTCTCTCTCTCTCTCTCTCTCTCTCTCCTCCCTCCAGTTCAAAGCCTAGAGATTAAAGCAACTTTGTCCACATCAAAACAGAGACTATTAGGGTTATTATTATACATTTAAATAACAAAAGTCAAGAATGGTCAGGCAGCATTACTGCATGTGTAATGCCACCTTCCAAAATAAAAGTGGATTATTAGACTGAGCATGTATCTAATTCTTCCGGCATTCACGGTTCTGCAGTCAAAAACGTGTGCCAGTCAGTTATTTAGTAGTACAATATTCTTCTCATCACTTCATCTTGTGGCTTATATTTTATTGAGCTCTTCCATTGAGTAGAGGTTAATCTTAAGACTCTCTACTCATATTTTGCTTGCTGGGGTAGCAAATATTGGCATCTTTAATATTATGTTTTCTGGGCTTTCTATTAAAACATAAGCCCAGTGTCCTAACTCAGGAAAATATTCCATGAACAAGCATTTCTCAGGGAGGTTTCCATTCAATTCTACTTATACTTTGCACATGACTTGTTCTGCCTATTTTATTTTATTTTTTATTTTATTTTATTTTATTTATTTATTTATTTATTTATTTATTTATTTATTTAGTAAATGACTTTTGGGTTGGGGGGCTGCCTTGTGCAAGGCGCGCCCCGCTGGGCTATCGCGCCCAGTTCTGCCTATTTTAAATATTTAACAAAATATATTTAAAAATTCAGCTTGTGGATTAATTCATCATCCAGGTAAATTTTTTCAGCTGATCATTTCTCCTAGTATGGCACTGAAAAAATTCTGAGAGTCACACAGTTTTACAAGACTAGAAGCTTGTTTGGTGTTGTGTGTACTTCAGCTATTGTTCTGGGTGGTTTTTTTTTTTTGTATGATTCAGAAGATTCTCACACACAATACTACAGGGAATAAAGTATTGGAATATGACACAGAATATAATTTTTTTTTTTGCTTGTTTGGGTCACACCCGCAATGCTCAGGGGTTTCTTCTGGCTCTGCACTCAGGAATTACTCCTGGCAGTGCTCGGGGGACCATATGGGATGCCGGGGATCGAACCCAGGCCGGCATGGGCCGGCCGCATGCAAGGCAAGTGCGCTACCTGCTGGACTATTGCTCTGGCCCCAGAATATAATTTCAATTAGCTTTTTCTTAGACCCTTCTTTTACATATCTGACCGATTCTCCTGATTTAACTAACCTCAACTATCAAACGAAGGTATTGGATTACATGATTTCCAAAATTCCGTTCATTCTCAAAAGTATACTCAATTCTGGTTTCTTTTAAATCAATGACAAAATGTGCTATAGATTCACCTTACTGACATTTGCTTCAAACAGAGCACTTCCAGATAAGCAATAGAGATTAGGTACAAATCCCTAAGAGATCCACGAGGGAAAGTACTCAGTGAAGAGAGTGAGATTGAAAGAGTTAAAGATGAATTTAAAATTTTAAATATCAAGGAAGAAAAAGTTTTAATTTGCTTAAATCGCCTATCCAGTACACTAAATGACCTCAATACAGAGTTAATACCTCTGGGCTTATTATTGTTTTTCTGAACTATTTAAAGATGATGTAATACCCACTATTCCTATTTCTAATGATTCATCTCATCAAAGTACCGTGGGAACTTCCATGTGTTCAAAACTAATGGAAAAACTCTATTTTAAAAAAAAAGTCACAGTCTCAGCTTCTTAAGTGTTCTCTTTTAGCCTTTCCCACGAAGGTTTTTCACTTAAATTTAGAAAGTCAATCACTTTATAAACGCATACTTAGGGCAGCCTTTATTGGAGTATGTTGTGCACAGTTTTTCTTATCATGAATCAACAGTGAAAAATGTGTGAGCTGTAAGTCCATTACTTATTCACACTTTTATTTTAGTAAATGACTAAATGAATGTTATTGAATAAGCCGTGAATTTGTTTTCTCAAATAAAAAAAATACTATGTGAAATTACTCCATGCGGGTTCTCACTCTTAGTCTTCAATTCAATAACCAAAGCAACACATTATTTGAGTATCTTCCTAAAAGAGTATGATCATTAACGAAAATTATTACAGGGTCATAATTGTAAGGGGGGAAATGCTATCCCTCGGGGAGGGGAGGATGTGTTAAGTAACAACAAAATTATGAATTCCAGCCCTGACACCGGCACCACTAAACAAATGCAAGATTCGGAACTCCATTTGCCTTCTCTTAATGCCCTTTCTTTACCATCTGTCAAGTGATGAAAAGTTGGCCCATTCCTCAAGCAAATCCTCACAAAGGAACCTCATTTAAAGCTCTCTGGGCATATTTTTATCTAGCTATACAGTTAAAACAATAGGTCTCCCTGAATATTCTAAATTGCTTTAGAGTGGTAGCGAAATAGCAGCACATAGTACCTCTCCCCCAGTTGTGATAGCTCTGCATGACTGGTCAACTTCTTTTTTTTTAATCTATTTCCTATAAACAAATTTCATTTATTGGCCCAATACGGGTCTTTATAACTGTTTTCCCCCTTATCCTATTTTTTAAGTATTTTATTATACCACCGTGAGATATACAATTACAAAGATATACAATTACAAAGTTTATATTTGGGTTTTGGTCATACAGTGTTCCAGCACCCATCCCTCCACCAGTGCCCATCTCCCACCACCAACGTCCCCGGTTCCCTCCCCCTTCCCCAGCCCACCTCCATGGCAGGTTCTTTGTTTCTTTCCCTTTCTCTCTCTTTCTCTTTTCCTTCCCTTCCAGACTATGGATTACAGAACATACATTAAAGGGTTGTCATGTGTATCTTTTTGCCTGTATGTAATGCTCAGTTCTAGGTTGGTATTAGTACTTTCAGCAATTGTGACTGGTTAACTTCTTAAGTGATGAAAAAGAATTAAATATTCAGTTCCTAATTTTTATCCCCTCCCACAAATCAAATTCTTAAGGTATTTACATTTCTCTACTGTTACGATTTTTCGTGTCCAAATTATATTTTTCGTGTCCAAAGTATATGAAAAACATCATAAATTCAAATTATGTCTGTATTCTTCCAGTCAAATGAGCACCAATACACTTTACTGACACACAATTTATCCTCCACTTACAATGTGATATTTTCCAGAAGTTTCCACAGATATCTTCTCAAAACACGGGACAGGATTTCCAGATTAGGGAGGAGACTATAGAAAAAAAACCACAGCTGCACAACTTATTGGCAATTACACAGGAGAAAAGAACACAGGTTTCCTGACTCACAGAAATCAGTACTAAATGCAGCCTATTTTGTGTGCATTTACACACACGCACACACAACGTAACTGGAGTTTCTTAAAGAATGCAGTAATCTACAGGCAAACAAGATCCTCTGAAGCCCATAGAGTCACCATCTGCCAGACCACAGAAAGTGATGCTCAGTCTAAAACCTAACCAGTCTCTGCAGAGCTGTGAGCAAGCCTTGGGTCCAGAATGACTTAGTTTCCCTCCCTGAATCTACTACACTACCCTTATGAGTCTTTCTTAAGTACCATCGTTTTTACCAATAATCCTTTGGGACAGGGGTCACAACTGAGCTCAGGGCCTGATGCTCAGGGCCTGATGCTCAGAGCTCAGGGCTATGAGTCCGAAACCCCTGACTCTGTGCTCAGAAGCGACCTCTGACTCTGTGCTCAGGAGAGACCCTTGACTCTGTGCTCATGGGGGACCCCTAACTGTACTCAGAGGACTGTACCTGGTGGCCAGAGATTTGAACTGAGGTCAGGAGATGCAAGTCAAGTGCTTCAAGCCCCGTTACTGGTTCTTGGGCCTGATAATCCTTTGTTAAATAAACAGGACTTATAGCATCTCTTTATTGTTCAAGCATCTTTATAAACTCTGTCACTATTAAAATTCCTTTTAAGACCAAGACTTGCTGAAATAGTGAATAAAGCTAACATCCTGGAGGCTATTGTATGCAGTTCTGTTGTTTTTTAAAATCATGTCTTATACCAAGAAAAAAAAACCTTACATGAAGAAAAATATTTTTATAAATTTAAAGTTAAAAATTTTTGTACGGGTATACTTCCAAATAATGTTTTGATTTAACAAATACTATAAAATGACTAAAACTCATGGTTCCATACAGAATGGGTAACCAACAATCCTAGAAATTTATTTTCTCCACAAGAAAGAATAATGTAGAGAAGAATACCAAAACATTTCTACATAACAGCTGTAGTCCATAACAAATTAGATTCCCAATATTTTAAGAGGCCTTTTAAAACCAAAGGACAGGGGGCTTCAAAAGGTATCACATGCTTTTCCACTCAACTAAGCTTATCTGACATATTGTCTCTCTGAACCAAATGAGGTAATAATGCTCGTACAACCAGCACTTTGCTCTTAAGCCCACTGTAGTCAGGTAAAATTCCTGTGTTCGTGCTAAATGACTCGTTAGCTGTTCCTGTTGTCCTTCATTTTATTACCACTAGGTGCCGAAACCCCTAAGTATTTCCCAAATTCTACTCTTTCAATCATCAGAAAGAGTTCATATTCCAAGGCCAACAGACAAAAACAGGACTAAAGGCATACTCATTATTAAAGAAAAAAATCTGCAATATGTTTAGTGAAGTAATAAAGGTTTCTCTCCGTGGTGAGACTCTTCAGGCTGGAGAGAGAGAGACTGTAGGGGGTCACGCCCTGCCCAGCAGACCACCAAGCTGCTCTGAAGCTCCAACAACACCTGGTGCCGGGGCTCACTCCCGAGCAGAGCAAGGAGCAAGCCCTGAGCACCCCCAGGTGTGGCCAGCGCCCACTTCTCACCCCATTACACCCTGCTAACCCCAGCCAAAAAAATAAAACTTCTCACAAATCAGTAACTACTTACGGATGCTGTACCTTTTTAAAGCATCTTTCTCCAACACAGATTTTTTTCCGAATTTGTCTAGATTTGGAAAGATTCTTCCACAGAACTTTCAATATCCTGGAAAACTCTGGCACTCTGTTGAATCTAGTTTGGTCAATATTTTATTTGTGTTCTCTTTTTTGGTGTAATTTTTTGATAGTACAGTAGGTAGGGCATTTGCTTTGCGTGTGGCTCACCCAGGTTCAATCTCCAGCATTCCATAGAGTTGCCCAAGCACCACCCAGAGTTGGTGGGTTCCTCAATACAGAGTCAGGAGTAAGGTATTGGTGGGTGTGGCCCAGAAACAAAGATTCAAGTAACACAGTAACAGGAGCTGGAAGATTCTCATTCAATTAAGAAATTTAAATGTTAAACATAGCTGCTTATAAATATACCGTGAAGACTACTCAAATTCAATTTTTCCAAGGTCATATAAAGTCGATTCATTATTATATTATGAGCCAATTTTTTGAAAATTGCTTTTTATCTTAATACTTATCTTCTTGAATTCTACTTTGGAATTAACATTATTTCTTTTTGTGTTTTCCTTATAGATCTAAGCCAACTATCATATTTAACTTTCCAGGCATATTTGATCTTTGAAAAACAAGAGCACAAAACAGAGGATTGTTTTTTCCATCTGAGACAAATCCTTAAAAGAGAAATTCAATATGATACAGATAAATCATCCTACAGACACTTCTCAAATTTTCTGTTTCCTTCAAGTCCTTTCATCTCCTGCCACATGAACTACGTTTGCTTGTTTGACTCCCAGATATTCAGCAAAACATACATTCTCTCCTGTTTGAAACTCTGCTGAGGTGGCGTAAGCTTTGTCAGTCCTCCTTTAGCCAGCTTTTGGCGGCTGATCACAGGAGAAGTAAAACGTATCCTACAACACACAGTCCGCTCCGGTTAGCCAAGGACGGTCGTAGCACTGTTCTTCCCTCTCCCAGCCCCAAAGTCTTAGATTATAGCTTTTCATAATCATAGCCTAGCCTGTTTCCACCACTTTGCACTATTTCCAATCTTGTATAACAACTGCTGCCTCCATATCTCATTTTCTTTAAATACTTATTCCCAATGCTTTTACACCAAGATGTCCTTTCCCAAAGTCTTTCATTTTTCCCTTTCTCCTAGAGCACAATTTCAAAGAATAATTTTAAAGGGCAATTTAACACACAGGGCTGGAGAGATGGTAGAGCTTAACTCACTGGCCTTGCGTGTGGCGGACCCTGGTTCAAACTCCAGCATCACATATGGCTCCCCCCTTACGCCCCACCCCTGGGTCCAGCTTCACCAAGAATGACACAGTCAATAGTTCCTGAACACCCCTGGGTGTGGCCCAAAGCCTACCTTGCCACCTTGAAATTTAATTAAAGATAAAGAAACAAAAAAGGGCACCCATGCAAAACATCTACCCTCAAGTTCACAAATATGATTTCATTTACATCACCTATGAACCATATCTTGGTTGTGTATACAATGTTTTAGCTATAATACAAAAAAAAATCTTTTGTTTTGTTTTCTGAAGACTTATGAGTAATTATAATTGCATCATGATCTTTGGCTTTCTATAAGAAGACATTGATCCACTCCTGCTTGATTGGGAAATCCAAGTTCCAAGGACTCAGTTTGACCAGTTATTCATCAAGGAGAGTCACACATCTCTGTCTACTGCTGTGTCGCCCAGTACCTCATAAATTAAGTCAAGCTTCCCAAGTGGACCCCCACGATAAAGTGCAAGTAATGAATTACTTCATCTGTACTGTTTCTTTCCCTTTTTTAAATTTCCATTCCAAACATACTCTTTGCTCTATGGCCAGTAAGCCACTGATTCCTCCTGCTCAGGTTCCATTTAAAGCTAAGTCCCTGATGAAATAATCAGACATTTGCAGCTGTCCCAGAACCCCGCCCTCCATGCGGCTGATTTATAAACCAGTAGCTCCAGAATCTCATTCCCAGTCTTACTGAATCACTCTGCCTGCTCAGACTCATTCATGTCTATCTTCTATGGGAAGGGCAGTGTGCCGAGCCAGTCTAGAGTCTGTGGGTTGTGGCAAACTCGTCTATTCCCTCCTGCACGCAGACCGCCACGTTCCACCTCCCACACATCTCTATTCTCCTCCCCAAACTCTGCAGTCTCGCTATTCCTATGACCAGTGAACTCTTCTGCCTGACTCTGATGACAGGAGCCTATTTCATGTACCTACTATAGCTACGTTAGTGAGAAGCTATAAAAATGAAGATCTAATTGTGACAAACTCCTGCTTAAACTCTTTAATCAGACTTTTTTTAGCTTTTTAGTCACACCAGCATCACCCTCCAAACACACACACACACACACACACACACACACACACACGCACACCCCTTATAAACTCTATATACCACCATTTCCATTTTCTTCCCATGCCAGGCTATGTCATGCCTGGCATACCTAAAGAGCTAAGATAAGCAGTAGGAAGCCACCGTCCCAGACCCGATGACAAAAGGAAACAATCGACTGAATTCCCTGTACTAAACAATTCAAAGCTGTGAAGACTTCTTCACAGGAAAATGAATAAAGCACCCTGGAACACAAGATAGGACTTGAAAGCCCTTTCACTGGTATGAATCACTTACTGGAAGGTCATCTGTTTCAGTGATTCGGATCTGTAATAATCACTAATCCAAAAGAAACCAGTCCAAAAAATATTTGCAATAATCACTGATCCAAAAGAAACCAATCCAAAAAAAAAAAATCCAAAAAAATTCTTTAAAAACCAGCTTTTCATTTAAATGAAGATTTAAGAAAAAAGCAGCGCTCTCTAAATCAATGAATTAGGAACTGATCAAGAGAAAAGCAGAGGACATAGCAAGCCATGCACTGAGTGCCACCTACCACACTGGGCGAGTATTAATACTTCATTTTTCTAGTCGTGTCTTTACAAAGAAATCTCCCTGAGCTGTTACTCTGACAGGAGGATTTTTGAGCCTGTGACGTTGGGAATGATTCAACATTTTTTTCCTCATTTAAGATGCTTATTGGGGGGCTCCTTGGTCCCCCGGTAATTCTGAGAGAGCCGAGAAACCCTTAAGAATCAGACTATGCCTGTACTCTGCACACTTAGTTTTATCAAAGACCCTGTTCGTTGCACTTTGTTATTTTGTTGACTATTCTTGAACTCATAACACTTTTTTAAGGCCATTTTCAAAGACTTCCTTATCAATTACTTCTTTTGATGCTTCTCAGACAAGTTGTCTAGACAAGGAGAGTGTGGTCTAGAGCTGGGTGAGAAGCAAACTGCAATTCAGGGTGCTGATGTCCTCACCAGAGACTTCAGTGACCCTCTCCCGAGCTCAGGGCATCCTCAGGATCTGAAGCTGAACTTACTAGTCTAGGGAGCAGATAACCTGGGTGAGTTAGTAGGAAATAATCGAGGTGGCCCTCTTTGACAAAACAAAACCTAGTCTGTGCACTACTTCTGTTGTTTGTTTTGGTGTTGTTGTTTTCTGAAGGGAGCACACACAGACGAGCTCAGGGCTACTGTGGGCTCTATACTCCGAATCACTCCTGGAGGTGCACAGTGAACTATATTTGGTGCTGGGTCTGGGACCAGGGGGCACCTGCGGGCATCTGAACCTCTGTACTATTGCTCCGACTCCTGGAGAGGCTCCTCCTCGGAAATGCATGCGCACTCCTGTGGACTGCCCATGGAAACACACGCACTCCTGTGGACTGTCCATGGAAACACACGTGCGCTCCTGTGGACTGTCCATGGAAACACACGCCGCATGTTCCTGTGGACTGTCCATGGAAACACACGCACTCCTGTGGACTGTCCATGGAAACACATGCACGCCTCCTGAACTCTCCTATGGACTTTCCATGGAAACACATGTGCATTCCTGTGGACTGTCCATGGAAACACACGCACTCCTGTAGACTGTCCATGGAAACACACATACATACTCCTGTGGACTGTCCATAGAAACACACATGCACTCCTGTGGACTGTCCATAGAAACACACATACATGCTCCTGTGGACTGTCATAGAAACACACACGCACTCCTGTGGACTGTCCATGAAAATACACACACATCCTGTGGAATGTCCATAGAAACACACATGCGCTCCAGTGGACTGTCCATGGAAATACACATGCATGCTCCTATGGACTGTCCATGGAAACACACACGCGCTTCTGTGGACTGTCCATGGAAATACACGCCCACTCCTATGGAATGTCCATAGAAACACAGGCATGCTCCTGTGGAATGTCCATGGAAATGCACATGTGTTCCTGTGGAATGTCCATTGAAATATAACCCTGTGGAATATCCATGGAAACACACGTGTGCTCCTGTGGACTGTCCATGGAAATACACACGTCTAGCGCCTGTGGACTGCCCATGGAAACACATCCACTCCTGTAGAATGTCCATGAAAACACATGCGTACTCCTGTGGATGTCCATGGAAATATACATGTGCTCCAATGGACTGTCTTCAGGAAATACACGTGTGCTCCTGTTGATTGTCCATGGAAACACGCATGCTCCTGTGGAATGTCCTCCTTGGGAAATAAATGCATGCTCACTGCTCCTGTCCACCACTTTTCCTCAGAAACAGAAAAGGGAACCATAACTTTCTGGGGGTGGGGGTCTCTCTCCTTTGCTGTACGTAGAATCCTAATGCAAATTAATATTGAGGGAAAACAAGGAGTGAAAAGAGGCAAATACATGAAAGGCACTGACTGACTCACAGTCACACAAACCACCTCACACTGAATGACTCACAGTTACACAAAACCACCTCGTTTGTAACAGAAAGAATTTCAATGCACCCCTGTCAGGAAAATAATGCTTACACTTGGCCTTTCCAATTTCACTGAGACAAAATTCAACTGCTGTTACCCACTTTATGTCAAGAGAAATGAGTTATTCTCTGAATGGATTATGTGAAGTTAACCCAGGCAGCTGCTAAGCAAACTTCCTCACCAAACTCTGCCAAATTATTTCAAACCTGACCTGCACCATCTTGCAGTCCCTCTGTGAGCCTCCAAGCACAGTCTATAAATCATGCCAACCTGTGGACATACTTCCTTTCATTTATATGAGTCTTTTCATGAAATGCAGACATTCCATCTTTCATACACACAGCACATGCTAAGTACTGAAGGACCTTCTCTGAGGCACTCTTCATGTGAAACTGATTTTTAGCAATACAACCCAAAGAACAAGGATTGCTGCTTTATCTTAAAAGCTAGACTAAAAAACATTATGATGCCACAGTGACAAAGCTGTATAAAATTTTACGTGAAAGCCTGGAAGCATAAAGGACTCACCCCAAAAAATTGAAACTCAAGCTAACAATGTACTTCGCAAACTGGAACGTAATTGATATTTAACTGTCTCCAGACAATTAAATTGTGGAAACTGTAAAAGAATAATTGCCCTGACGTTTTTCTAAATGCCTTTTAAAAATGGCAAACAAAAGAGAGGCTTTGAAAGTACAGATTTATTAAGAACAGAAATTGCATAATTTGGGGGCATTACAAGGAACTACTTTAAGTATTATGCATTAAGCCAGAGTTAGAGCGTGACGCGCTGAGTTAGCTTGAAGACTCTCTTCTGTATTCTTCATTCAACATTTCTTTTCCTTCTAATAAAAATGAAACTTGCCCTTTGAACTGAGCAAGGATAAACAGGAGCTGACACACTTTCTCTGGACAGACTCCCGTGCTGGCACACATAAGCCATCATCCCCATGACTGGGGACACCAGAGGGCCGGCCCCGGCCAGGCTTCTTTGCTGAGCTCATCCACCAGCTCCGCCTGTAGAGTGCACAGACACCTGCCCTCAGCTCACACGGGCACCCCTCAGCTCACACGGGCACCCTCAGCTCACAGGGGCACCCTCAGCTCGCACGGGCACTCTCAGCTCACACAGGCACCCTCCCGCTCTTCCCTGTTCCTCGCCTGGTTTGCTTGGGCACCTCCAGACTGGAGAAACAGCGACTTTTCTCCCACCGGAGCACGAGGCTCTGCACTCTCAGCAGATCTGTACCAGTTTCTTCCCTTTTCTTGACATAAGGCACATGCCAATATGACAGGCATCACAGGCGAAACCTGGACCCCTCTTTCCTCCCACCCAGAGGCAGGATCCGACATTATTCTGATGGTCTCTGGAGAAGGAGCACCTATGTCTGGGAGGACCCGATGACCTGCAGGGGCAGCTGCCCCTGGGTGTTGATCCCAGATAGGGGAGAGACCTACAGTCGTGTGTGTCGCCAGTGGGAGCGTTTGTCCTCGCTACCCTCATGTGCACTCCGCTACTGAGAAAGCCCCAAACCTGGGGACAGAGAGACAGGACAGGAGTGAAACCCTGCATGCTGCTGAGCACAACCAGAGTCTGGCATCACACAGTCCCCTGAGCATTGCCAGATGTGACGTTAGAAGCCCAAGCACCCTCGGGTGCTCCAGGTGTCCACCACCACGGCAACGCACAAGCAGCTCCAAGAGGTCGGGCCCTCTCCTGAACCACCTGCCCAGCTGGCTGACACTCACTGGACGGGACTCCCAGCATCCTAAGTGCCACTTATGTGGGCCACCTGCAACCATACCCTCAAAAAAATAATAAATCAAACAAAATCAAAAATGCCAACAAACTGGAGAATATTCCAGCAAACACCGATGGTGCCCCTTTCTGCTCAGGGAACAACTCCTGTACCTCTGCCCTCCATGGGGCAGCAAAGACCACATCAGTGAGACACCTCGAGGCCAGGGGGATGGCTCGAAGCTGGAGCTTTGCTGCTGCACACGCCAGACCCCGGTTGCGTCCCCAGCCACGAGCAGCCCCCGAGCACTGCCAGAAGAGCAGCTCCAGGCAGGAACACTAACTCCTTCGCCTGTGCTGCCAGTAGGGATAGCCCTCAGCCCTCCACAGCACTTCCGGGCAGTCCAAAAAGAATCTGGAAGAAAGGGAAGCGTCTGATTCCTTTATTCTATCCAGGTTTCAATTGAGCCACAGCGAGCCAGCAGGGGAAGGGGCTAGAGCTGAAGGGGAAACACCACCATTATCTGATCCACCGGATTCGCTCCTTCCCAAGTCGCTGCTGGGGCACAGCTTCCCTCTCCCACCACAGGGAACCCAGAAAACAGGAAGGCAGCCCCTGTCCCTCCGCTACTCAGAACATGCAGGGGACCTAGAGGAAGCAAGTCACGCCAGCGTGAAGACGCAAGTGTCCTGATGGATGTCATGAGGGTGCTGACGAGACAGGAAGACGTGGACGCCGGCTGTCAGGTCACTATGGTCAGGGAGCAATGCCAAGTGTGGGGAGTACAGGAGATCATGGTTAAACAAGACTGCCATAGCAGAGATCATAGTTAAACAAGCATGAAAAAAAAACAAAACACTCAGCAGCTGGCAGCAAGCCCTGAGGGGTTCTTTGGAAAATAAAAAACAAAAATTATACAGGTATCAGAATCCAAGATCTTCAAAGGAGAGGGCATCAGGAATCTTTAAAAGAACAAAACAAACAAAAAACTGGGTAACACTGCTTTTCTTTAACTTTTTTCTGGGTTCTTTCTCAAATGTACTACCATTCTCAAGTCTAAACCATTTCTTCATGTATCTTATAAACAATCAATTCCTTTTACAATCAATTTCCAAGTTACCCAGATACTTCTTTAATAATAAATAAACAATAAATAAATAATCTCCAATCTGTCCTGATGCCCGTTGCTGAGACGGCATTAAGAGCCAGATAGAGAAATATGGAAACATGTTGATAATTGTTGGAAATAGTAACGCCAGGCTAGAACTGAGCATTGAACACAGGCAAAGGGATATATATGATAACCCCTAAATGCTTGTATTGCAAGCCACAATGTGGAAGAGAAGGGAGGGGAGAGAGAGAGAGAGAGAGAGAGAGAGAGAGAGAGAGAGAGAAAGAGAAAAAGAGAGAGAGAAAGAAAATGAGAGAGAAAAAGAGAGAGAGAGAAATGTGCCTGCCATAGAGGTAGTAGAGGTAAGTTGGGAGCAGGGAAAGAATCTGGGGACATTGGTGGTGGGAAATGAGCACTGGTGGAAGGATGGGTGCTAGAACACTGTATGGCTGAAACCCATCATGAGTATCTTTGCACTTGTCTATCTCACAGTGGTATAATAAAATTTTAAAAAATAATAACAGTAATAATAATGAATTACTGGTATTGGGCATATCAAATACGACACAGGAGGCTTGCCAGGCTCTGCCGTGGGGGTGGCATACTCTTGTAGTCACCTCTAAATCCAGCATTTATTGAAGAACTACTAGCATGAGACAGGACATATGGAGATGTTACTGGTGCCCGCTTGAGCAAATCGATGATGAACGGGAAGACAGTGACAGTGAATAATAATAAATATTTTTTAATATGAAAACACTTAGATTCTCATTGCTAAAATCAAATTTTGAAAGCCTAAAGGTTCGAGTAACTTTGGAATAAGATCACAGGGAGGGAAGAGAGGAGAGAAGAGAGAGAAACGGAGTTGAGAGGAGGTGAGAGGAAAAGGAGCTGAGAAGAAGAACAGGGGTGTGAGGGTGGGAAGGAGAGCTGAGGGGAGACGGAGGACGGGAGGGAAATCCAAGGCACTTAATGCGGCGTCATCTCAATGTTAACTTCCGGCTCGTCCTTTTAACTCTTCTAAATATACAACATATCTTTTGCCCATGTTACACTGGCCCTTGGTATGCGCTTCATATTTTCTATGTTCTTTAGAAATATAAATTAGACATTGGGGCCAGAGAGAGAGAGAGTACCAAGAGTAACGCATTTTCCTGGCACACAGTAAACCTGGTTCAATCCCTGGCATCCCATATGGTCCCCAAGCACCACCTGGAGTAATTCTTGAGTGCAGAGCCAGAACTGACCCCTGAGCGCTGCCCAAACCAAAATAACAACAACAACAACAACTGACATTGTGATTGCTGTTTCAAGGGCCTACCAAAGAAAACCACAGAAAGATAGTAAATCAAATGGTCTGAGAGCAAAAGGCGTTTTGCTTGGCCCGGGGGAAGACAAGTCAACTGACAATGTCCCCTGAATCCAAACGAGTCACTGTGCTGAGGAAGGGAGCAATGAAAACAGCGAACCAGTTTTCCCTTATTAGAGCCGGTGCCCCATGTCTTCCCAGGCAGCCAGGGACCTGGAAACGGAGGCAATCTCACGAACAGACTGCGTGTGCTGGGCAGGGACCGGGCAACCCTCACAGGGCACCAGACTGCCTAACTCCAACCCCACACACACCAGGCCACAGAGTTTCCTAAACCTCCTTGGTCTCTAGACACCTTTTCTGCTGGGGAGATGCTTAGCACCCCCAAAATCCACCTTCTTGATGCAAGCAAACAGAAACGACCACCCCCCCCACACTCTCACCCGCAGGCATCACCATCTCCCTTCTAGATGGTTCTGGCACCCATAGTGGGAGGAACTTGGGTGAACTATTCCTCACTTCGGGAAAAACTGACACCACCTCTGAGAAGGGAAAATCCTCAGTGCACTAATGGGCAGATTAGTACATCAAGTCCCATCAAGGTCACTGGGTGTCTGTGCTTAGTTCCTGCCCTGGCTCCACAGGTCCAATGCCCACCGCTGGCCACCACCCCTCTAACACACTGCCCCAAACGGCCCTGCACCCCCCCCACCACAGTCCTGAGGGGCATACCCGTTCCCCTCACTCTGGTTTCCAGCTAGCCCCACTGGAAGCTTTTCCTAGCTTAGAACTCACAGTTCAGGTACCAAAGCCGGACTGAAGCCCTGGGCATGCCCACTGTGGCCTGGCACACAGCCCTCCGCACCTGGCAGAGCGGGGCCTGGCACTCGTTGTGGGCTGCTCCACCATCCTGGCCACCCTCTCAATGTTCTGTCCCCACGAGTCCCTGGGCGGCAGCTCCTGGCCATGGATGCTTTGGAGAACAGTCTTACAGCAGAGCCAGAGCTGGGCACAGGACGCAAGTCAGAGTCTGCAGAAGTCGAAACTCCCGGGAAGCTCAGGCAAGCGGGGCTGCAAGCAAGGCCTGAAGGACCAAAGTCGGAGCGTCCCGTTATTCAGCATCTGAACAGATGCTTTCGGTCAATACTCTGAGCCTGAGTGGTGACCAATTGGACTAAACGTGGTGAGAAGGGCAAGGCCAAGCAAGAGGCCAGAGAATCTTGGTCTTTCTGAACGGCAGCTGTCAGATGGGAGCAGAGGGTGGGGAGAGGAGGAAGGAGGCTGGAAAGGTGAGTCGGGGTCCAGGGGGTCCAGTTGACAGCAGAGACCCAGCAAAGTCACAGAAACAGGTGAACGAGACGGACCCCGGACACAGTGCTCGGTGACTCCTGGACACAGTGCTCGGTGACTCCCGGACTCCCAGACACAGTGCTCGGTGACTCCCGGACTCCCAGGCACAGTGCTCGGTGACTCCTGGACTCCCGGACACAGTGCTCGGTGACTCCCGGACTCCCGGACACAGTGCTCGGTGACTCCCAGACCCCTGGACACAGTGCTCGGTGACTCCCAGACACCCAGACCAGTGCTCAGTGACTCCCGACACCAAGACCAGTGCTCAGTGACTCCCAGGTGTCCAGGCTCTGCAGTTGTTCAAGAGTAAAATTTTTTTAAAGCATAAAACTCAACCTTTGTTTGCATACTGCACATAGGATCATCCAGGTACAGAAAGGAAACTGGGAGTGTCCGACACAAATGGGAAGAAGCAACTTCCTTCCCACCTTCCTTCCTTCCCTTCCTCCCTTCCACATATTCCTACCTCCCTTCCTTCTTTCCTTTTTATTCCTCCTCTCTGCTTTTTTCCTCTCTTCTTTCACCCTCCTCCACCCTTTCTCCCCTCTACCCCCTCCCACTGCTCTATCACTAAGCCACTGGCCTTCTGGGTCACACCTGACGATGCTCAGGGCTTTCTCCTGGCTCTGAACTAAGGAATTACTCCTGGCAGTGCTGGAGGGGACCCTACGGGATGCCAGGGATTGACCCCGTGTCGGCCACGCAAGGCAAATACCCTCCACACTGTGCAATCACTCCAGCCCTCTGATGCTCGTCTTTTTTTTAGATTCTTTTTTGTTGTTGTTGTTTTATTTTTTTATTTATTTATTATTATTATTATTATTTTTTTTGCTTTTTGGGTCACACCTGGCAATGCTCAGGGGTTTCTCCTGGCTCTGCACTCAGGGAATTACTCCTGGCAGTGCTCAGGGGACCATATGGGAAGCCGGGAATCGAACCCAGGCCGGCATTAGGCCGGCCGTGCAAGGCAAACGCCTTACCCGCTGGGCTATCGCCCGGCCCTGATGCTCGTCTTTGATGTGATCACATCCCCCACTATTGCCCAGCTCCCAGCCACCTCCGAGCCTCTTTCTTCAACCTCGACATTGATGGGGCCTTCCTGGCAAGTGGGAAGACTGAGAGCAGAACAGATATGAAAAGAGAGCTGGAAGGGAGCTAGTCCCAATGACGCACTCACCATCTGGGGGCCAGAGAGCCCCAAGAAGCAAAAGACCTGTCCCTAACAAGGACAGGGAAACGCCAGGCGCTCAACTACATCACCTTTAAAACACTCTCAAAGCCTATACATAAACACCCCAGCAAGTTCACACAGAGGAAGATGAGCTTTGTTGCCCTACTATGCCAACAGGGCGAGTAGAGGAGAGCAACAGGAACAACAGCCAGCCAGGAACAGCTGCACAACACTGCAGGGGACCCCGTGCCCAAGCCTGGTGACCCAGCAACTACCAGCTCACACTGCTGCCATATTGCAGCCAGCCATCCAGTGTCCCCTTGACCACTCCTCGCTGTCACTCTCTCCCCCACTCCTGTTACTCTCTCCAGAGCTGGACGCCCAGCTGCTCTCCACCGAGCCCCATGGACATTAAGTGAACTCCAACTGTGGGCCCCCTGTGCTTGGCATTTGAAAGAACATAAAAAACGAACCTGAAAATAATTTAGAGATGCGAGACCTGGATCATCAAACTGCCTGTTGTCTAAACCCTACAAAGGGGAGTTGGGGGCAGATAGAAGGTCATGAATGGTCATGTGTTGGATGACAGGGTTAGCTACCTTGGGGAGCTTTGCTGTTTTATCCACTCAGAGCTTAATCTATTTACATGTTTTTAAGCCAGGGTTCATACTAATGAGATGTCTCTTCTATGTAAACACTGATGGAGGGTGTGGCAGTTACAGAAGTCACCTTGACTCTGAATGAGTAACTTCTGACTTATTATACATCTACTAAGACATCTATGTTATCTAGATTGGGCACAGCTCCTCTTTATAGCCACTGCACCCAGCATGGGACAGTTAGAATTTACCAGGAGACTGCCACCCTGGATACAGTGAGACTATTGTTTAAAATGATAGGAAGGATCATAGTAATTTGCCCTCAAGCAGGCGACTGTGACCCTTTCAGTGTACAGAGAACAAGATAATCAGAATCACCCTGGTGCAGATAATAAATAAGAAGGACCTTGTAGGTACCATCTAGATTACATGAAGCCCATGAAATTAAGATGTACCAGCCCCCCCTCTCTCCAGTGCTTTACATAAGAGATAATCTCGTAGAAGGGATTAGTCCTTGGTATAATCCTTTGTTTATACCTATATAGGGTGTGGCACCACCCTTCTACACTCTTCTACCATCTAGAAGCTGTTTAGGCTTCTTTTATTGACAAGACCCTCCCTGAAGTTAGGCTTACTTTGGTGTATATAAGGGGAGTGACTGAGGTACTCACCCCTTTTTTTGGTGGGGCTCTCTCAGGTGAGATCTTATTCTTTGGTGGGACTCCTTTCTGGTAGGACCCTCTTGGATAGCTCTCTCTCTCTCTCTCTCTCTCTCTCTCTCTCTCTCTCTCTCTCTCTCTCTCTCTCTCTTGTCTCTCGTGGGATCCTCTTTGTTGGGAGACTTGGGCTCTTGTGTATGGTCTAAGTTCTGACCAGAGCTAAGGTTTTCCATAATATTGGATTGCGGTGGTAGAGTTTTTGTACTATTAAAAGCCTTTTGCAACTGCGCCAGACTCCTGAGTTTTCATCTGTTCCCCAGCGACTCGGGAGGTAGAAGAGAACTTCTGTCCTGGTTCTGTTGGAGACCCCAGTGACTCCCCGACAGTCATGAACAAAAAAGGCTTTTGATGACTAATCAAGGGTCAAATATATTTGACCCTTATATTTTGGTGGGGCTTATGCATATAAGTCAGTCCCCTTATATACACCTTTCAAAATAAAGGGTCAAATAATGAAACCCACCGCTTGTCAGACACAAGCTTTAAACTGCCCAAGGAGGCATTATTTAAGAAAGATTAGGACTTGCGGGCAGAGACTCGGATTCACCGACAGGGAGCAGAACCAAGTGAGTCAAGTAAGTACCAGCCACCTGCTCTCCGTGGAAATAAGGCAGTCGCTGAGAATGGAAGAGCTTACTCATCGCGGGGTTCTGGACACTTTCCAGCAGGGCTGGACAAAAAGCAACACTCCATCGGCCCATCCCAGGAGCAGGAGAGAGACGGGACGGCGGGCTGCAAGGACCAGGACAGGGGATAGGGACAGAGCAATACACAAGATAGAGCAATACACAAAGCCCAAGGCGAAGGGCGACAGAAGCCCTCTCAGAGCTAAGGGACCGGCTAAGCTTTCGCACCCAGCTGCCAGCAGCACTGCAGAAACGCCAGAAAAGGTGCGAACAACACCCAGCGCAAGGGTAAGCAAGTGGGCACTGACCACTTCGGCTGGACGAACCGAAACTGACACGCACACGTGTCTTTGCTTTCACTTGCTTGAAGTGGAATTTTCTCTTCGGTCATTACTCCATTGTTATCCGTGAAATAGGCATGCTCCTACATCGAATTTAACCAAAGGTCTGGAACTTATCTAATTGGTTTCAACTGATTCACAATGGCGATCGAACTTACTTCCACGGATTTATCACAGCCATTTCAAGAACACCTGTTTCACCACCCAAACTGAGCGGCCAGAACAGTCTGGTTATTAGACATAAACTAATCTAAAGGGCTTGATATAAAAGATGGTCGCAGTAATATAGGACTCTGAGAAACAAATCATCTTTAACTCAAAAAAATCTATTTAGAAGGCCTGACATTTCTTGGCATAAGGAGCACCAGCCTGAGAACTATATTTACGCATCGGGCCAGGAGGAGTCCGTAGGGCAGGGTGCTTGCTTTGCATGCAGCAGACCCAGGTCAGACCCTGGTACCAAACACGGCTCCCCCACCATGAGTGATCCCTGGGCATAACCAGGTGTGGTCCCAAAACAAAACAAAATAAATTTCTTACTGTTCATGGAGGCTCTCACATACCTGTTGAATTGAATCAAAGCCCAGAGAGGGGGTATGACATTATTCTACGATTGGGTCTTTACAGGAATGTGCCATGGAACAGAGCCAGCATCTGCTAATCTGGGAAAGACTAAAATACACACACACATATACACACACACACACACACACACACACACACACACACACACACACACACACCTATGCCTAGGAATATTACAAAGGCAACACACAAAGGAATACTTAATGATAGAATCTCGTAAAAACATAGCTGAGCAAACTGACATGCTGGGTTTTGAATTAAAAGACAAGTTTAGAACGTCTCCTTCCAGCTCTGAAAGCCAGTGGCATTTGTGGAATGACACATTGAAGCTCTCCTTAGAAAAGACAGTCTACACTATGACCACAGGAAATGAAGGCAGGCTGTGAGAGCCTATGACCACAGAAAATGAAGACAGGCTGTGTGGAGATGAGAAATCTAAAACTCAATTGGCACGGCATGGGCGCTCCCTGCTCAAGGTTAAGTCTAAGAAGGGGAGGTGATTTCTAACCCAGAATGAACAGTGGCCTTCCCAAAAGAGAAGCAGACACACCCCAAAAAAAGACCAGACTGACACAAAACACAAAGTCACAAAACATGACAGAAACAGCTTGGAACCCCTTCGCCCTTGAATCTTCATGGGAGTACAGCCCTGTGGATGCCTTGACTTCTTTCTGCAGACTTCTTCATGATCTAGGTTAAATTTTTTATAATTAAAAATGATACAGGGCAACATCTTGGCAATATATTATACAAGACCTAATGCCCATTTGCATAGGCATTCCTGGGAGACCCAGAGAGCATAAAAGCCAGAATTCAGAGCACCCAAACCCTGGATAATAAGAGCCCGAGCAAGGCTGTGGGACGCCAACAGTTTTATAGCTACTGCTTATGCCTTGATCAGAGGAGCAGAAGGCAGCTCAGGAAGGTGTTTGTGACCCTGAAGGAGACTGGATTCCCTCCAGGGTCTGCCATTAGGACCCTTGGCTGGAAACTCCCTCCAGAACAGGAAATGCTACTAAACCTGGTGATGAATTCCTTCCTACTTGAGAGAGGACGTTGCAACTGCCTAATAAAATACAATATAAAATACAGTATCAACAGCGGATATGTTTAACAATCATAAAATTACAAAGTGGCATTGAAAACAACAGGACGTGATCGAAGGTAGGCATTTTATCAATACCATTGACGGTACTGAAAATGTAAAAGAAACCTTACGCGTTTTTTCACTTGATTCTTCACATTATTCTAAATGTGTTTTAATACCAAAAATTTAAATTTGGTATTATTTTAATTTTACAGAAGTTTACAAAATTTATAAAGATTGTAAAGAACAGAAAGGAAGTGAATTTGAAATATGCCAGAAGAGACAAAGTGGTTCTTTTTATCGAACCAATCCATCACTAAGCATATTTCTTCTATACCAACATCCACTTTCCCTGTAGCGCTTGAGTAACAAGTCAGGTCTAGAAATAAACTGTGGAAACATCTTATGAACATCTCTGTAACTGTATATCTCATGGTGGTATCACTGTATCACTGTCTTCCCATTCATCATCGATTTGCTTCGAGCGGGCACCAGTAACATCTCCATATGTCCTGTCTCATGCTAGTAGAGCCCAAGGGCACCTGCTTGCTCCAGGAACATAAAGAGCCTCAAACCATTCCATCAGGTCATGGGAATGGAGGTCTATAATTGTTACTGGTATTTGGCATATCAAATACGACACGGGTAGCTTGCCAGGTGGTATAATAAAATATTAAAAAAAAGAAATAAACTGTGGAATAAGGACATATTCTTTGCTTCAAATAAATTATCTCTTGTGTCTTTGTGACAATTTGCAAACATGTTCCATGATTTTAACATTGAGCTTGGCAGTCAGCAAAGGCAATGGAAGATCTGTAATTGTTTACATTTGAAAATACAACAATATTTCATAAATGTATTGATCCTCTCTTCTGAAAATACAATATTTCTTACATGTATTCTCTTTTGAAAATATAATATTTCATAAATGTATTGATTCTATCTTCTAATTCTCATCAGAGAATATGTTAAGATTCTCAAATAAATCGGTAAGTAGAATTAGTGGTCTCATAAGATTAGAGCCACAAGAAAATGATATCAAAAATTATATAGGGCAACATCTTGGTAATATATTATACAAGGGTTAATAGCTCCATGTTGAGATACACAATCTTCATTAACTTTCTTCTGAGGAAAAAACATTTTTTTTTTTCCTTTTTTGAGTCACACCCAGCGAAGCTCAGGGTCACTCCTGGCTCTACGCCTCAGGAATTGCTCCTGGTAGTGCTTAGGGGACCATATGGGATGCCGGGGATCGAATCCAGTTCAGCGGTGTGCTAGACAAACACCGTACCCACTGGACTATTGCTCTGGCCCCAGGAAACATTTTTGATCATTCTTTAAGCAAATTATAACAAGCAATATAAAATAAATTGCTGAGGGCCTACTTTAGGGACAGGCTTTAGGGGTGTTTGGGAAACTTGGAGATAATGGTGATGGGAAGGTGCAACGGTGGTGGGAATGGTGTTGATATATTATGTGTCTAACAAATCACCACAAACATCTTTGTAAACCACAGTGTTTATGTAAGGCATAATGGGAAAATAAGTATTTTTAAAAATTATATAGGGACCAGACGACAGTACAGGGGTAAGATTCTTGCCATGGACAAGGCTAGCCAGGTTTGATCACTGGTATCCTAGTACTCTGAGCACCACCAGGGGGTGATCCATTAGCACAGGGCGGGAATAAGACCTGAGCACCGCCAGGAGTGATCCCTTAACACAGGGCCGGGAGTAAGACCTGAGCACCGCCAGGAGTGATCCCTTAACACAGGGCCGGGAGTAAGACCCCTGAGCACAGCTGGGTGTGAACTGGAAGTGAACTGTTTATATAAATTAGTTTGCCAAGTAAATATGAGCCAATTACAGAAATACCTTAACCATGCAGTACAAAGGGGTGGGACTGGGGGGTGAGAGGGAGCTGGGCCCAGGCCTTGCCTGAAGAACCCCGTTCCATACCCAGCATGGTATGCCTCCTGCACCACCAGGCGCCACTGAGCAGGTGCCACGGACACAGCCCTGGGTACCACCAGGTGTGAGAAAAAAGGAAGGAAACTGTAAGCAATAGTAGTAAAGTTCCAATCTCACCCTTTTGAATCCATACTCAAGAGACATTCGCGTGCCCCATTTTTATTTTTTAGTGCCCAAACTCTAACCCCAAACCTAATGAGGGCTTTTCCTCCTCCAGAAAAGAAGGCTGGCTGTCTCTCCTCCCTCAAAGAAAATAAAAGTTATCATAAAAACAGTGACTCAGATGGGAACCACTAAATTATGAAGATGAAAATCACAGGGCACACGGACAGGAGCCGGACTGAAGCAGAGCGTGTAAATACGGCCACAGAGCTGGGTCTGGCTACACAGACGGCTGAGTGCGCCAGAAGCTCTGATGCAGACTCCAGACAAACTCCCACGGGGGGGCCTCAGAATACAGGAGCAGAGCGATAGCTCAGCAGGGAGGGGCCTTGGCCTTTCACGCAGCAAACCCGGGTCCGATCCCCAGCATTCCATATGCTCCCGAGTACCGCCGGGAAGAATTCCTTTTTTTTTTTTTTTTTTTTGGCGTTTTGGGTCACACCCAGCAATGCTCGAGGTTACTCCTGGCCCTGCACTCAGGAATTACTCCTGGCAGTGCTTCGGGACCATGTGGGATGCTGAGGAATTGAACCCGGCTGCATGCAAGGCAAATGCCCTTCCGCTGTGGAATCACTCTGTCCCCCCAGGAATAATTCCTGAGTGCAGAGTCAGGCATCCCAGGGTTGTGGACCCAAAAAAACAAACCAACAAAAAAAAAAAAAAAAAATAGAGAAGCAGATGAAAGGAAAAGGGAACGCCTTCCCAGTCTACCACTCTGGTTTCCAAAACACTTTTTTTCTTTTCATTGGCTACCTAAAAGCAATCTTTTATGAGAAAACTGTAGCTAAATAATATTGAGTAACTCCAGCCAAGGTTGGACCATCAGGAGGCCAGCCTGGAGCTGGTGCCTCTATCTCTCTCCCATCACAAAACATTGGTATCCAGTGTTTTACTAAGTGTTGGAAATGGTAATTTCAGACTAGAACTCACCATTGAATATACACAAAGAGACTTAAACAATAAACCCTACATATCTGCAGGGCTAGCCGCAATATGTAAAAAGAAGAGGGTGAGAGATGCAGAGACAGAGACAGAGAGAGAGAGACTGAGAGAGAAAGAGAGAGGAAAAGGGGGTACCAGCTGTTAAGGGAGCCTGGGGGGTGGGTGGGAGGGGGTGGGTACATTGCTGGTGGAAATGGGGCACTGGTGGAGGGATGGGTGCTGGAATACTGTATTACCAAGAACCAGTTATAAACACCTTTGTAATTGTATATCTCACGGTGGTATAATAAATAATTTTTTTTAAATGCTGGTATCCTTAAGAACCTCAGGCCAGCTTCAGCAACTGGACCAGTGCTGGGCAGGCCCTGAGCCCCACCTGACCACCTGGGGGGTGTCAATAATTCAACACACCCAGAAGCCACTCCCTGGCCAGGCCTAGGAAATTCCACTCGCGTCATTTTCTAAGCTGCTCCATTTTCCGTTCCAATCTCTCTTGTGAGTGGCTGAGCCCAGGTCAGCCCACAGGAGAACGTCCTTAAAACCGGAGGGGAGGCGGTATTTAACCCTCCAACATCCCAAACACACTATAACTCTCCACCCCACCCCCACCCTCAAAAAATAAACATAAGCCCTTTCTAGGGTTGTTTCCGTGGGGGGGGGAGAGGGAATTAAGTCAGTTTGAAAAAGACTAAGTACGCTTTTCTCTTTAAGAAAAAAAAACCCTCTCCTAATTTTCTCTAAAGGACAGTCAGCTTAAAAATGGCATCCAAAGAAATGCACCAAAATGCATCCTATTAAAATGCTGTCCATCACTCAGACAAAATGAAATGCTGACGCCAGATACCAGCAGGCTTTAGCAGGGGGACACCCACTTGGGTGCGCTGCAAGACAGGGGTGGGGATCTGCCTGATGCGGATGGGGAAACCCTCCCAAGAAAAGCCCAAAAAAGCACCTTCTCTGTTTAGGGAAAGTGAAACACAAAATTGGGAGATATTAACACTTTTATTCTCAGGCAGCGGGAGGGGAAAAAGTTAGAGACCACCACAATGGCCTGTGACCCCAAATTTCTCTTTATACAAACACTGCCATGAAAACTCCAAACAGACCCAACAGCAACTGTAGGATTAAATTTAGACCTTCAGTATCATCTTCTCAAGCACATCTTCTCCACCTCGCTCCACTCCAGTATGTTTGTAAACGGCTTATTGGAACAGAGCCACACCCACCTGTTCAGTTACGGCAACATTCAATGCTGCCAGCTAGAGACCCTACAGCTTATGACGCTAGATCAGGGAGTAGCGGGCTTCTTAGAAAAAAAGGTGAAAACGAACCCCTGCTCCCCAGACAAAAACAACGTGGAGTGAAAAGGTGCCCCAAACTACTGTTTCTGCAGAAAGCCAAAGGCAGGATTTACAGAAATCGTTTCGCACTTAAGTAACTGAAAATGTACCTTTCTGGTGACCATTTAAGTTTGCTTCATTCAGAAACTCTTTTGATTAGCACTTTAGAAGCTCACTGAAATAAACTCATTACATATATGAGTTTGCTTCATTCATACACTTTTTTGATTAGCACTTTAGAAGCTCAATGTAATAAACTGAAGGTTTCCTGCTCGAAAAAAAAAAATTTAGGAATGTTTCCTGGCCATCTGTCTTTCTCGTTCTCAATGTGTGCACACACACAATTAAAAGACATTCTCTAAATATTTTAAGCAGACACATGTAGGGATAACTGGAAGAATCAGTCACCAAAAAATAAGTAAATACAGGAAAATGGAACAGTGTGCTAACAATTGTAGAGGGTACTAATGCCAACCTAGAACTGAGCATTAAATAGAGGCAAAAAGATACACATGACAACCCTTTAATGTATGTTCTGTAATCCATAGTCTGGAGGGGAAGGAAAAGAGAAAGAGAGAGAAATGGAAAGAAATAAAGAACCTGCCATGGAGGAGGGCTGTGGGAGGGGAGAGGGAACCGGGGACGTTGGTGGTGGGAGAGATGGGCACTGGTGGCGGATGGGTGCTGGAACACTGTATGACCGAAACCCAAATATGAACTTTTTAATTGTATATCTTTGTAATTGTAAAAAAAAAAAATTTTAAAAAATAAGTAAATAAAAGAGAATTACTCTAGAAGTTTAGTAACTCTTAAGACTGCAT
This sequence comes from Cryptotis parvus, assembly GCA_021461705.1. Lineage (NCBI taxonomy): Eukaryota > Metazoa > Chordata > Mammalia > Eulipotyphla > Soricidae > Cryptotis > Cryptotis parvus. The sequence continues at coordinate 1,730 of JAJIBD010032009.1, read as the reverse complement.
GGTTCCCTTTTAGTTTGATACAGAAGTTTAAAAATTCTCAATTGCTATTAAATCCTGCAAATAAATGTATTTGCTCAGTGGCACAATCAAACGCTATCCGCCCATTTTATGTATACAGTTGAAGGGTGGAGAAATTAAATCATCCTAAAGCTTATGATATCTTACTATATAGTTACCAAAATGCTAATAAGGTGACAGCAGATAAAGCAACTGAGTGCAAACACTGATCCTACATCTAAATGCCAAGGTGCCCTTTAAGTAGCATACCGACTGGTGCCGTGTTTTTACATATAACACGCTAAAATACATACCTACCTCCAAACTCCTGAGCAAAATACGTTACGGACAACTATTTTCATTTTTTCTGAAACCAGGAATGTGGACAGGCCTATTTTGTACAGCTGCATCTAGACCGTACATTTTTTACATTCCAAAGTCTATTTAAGAAAGGGGTGACAAGGGAAACAAAACCCGGGAGGCTTTTTGGGCTTATTATCTAATGAAACCATTTTGGTTCCAAACCGATCCAAACATCACCGTTTTCTCCAGATGTCCTAAACGGTTTGGCTACCCCAGAGATGTAGGTACAGTTCACAAACTTCACACTCAGGTAGTTTTCCTACAGGTGATGAGTTGAGAAACAGCGTAACAGGAAACTAAGGGCATCTCTCAGCCATTAGAGGTGGCTAATGTTGTGTGTTGAGGGGGCGGTGACATACCCCAACAGGGGGCTGCTGGGGAAGGAGAGAGAAACCCACATTTCTTTCTCTAAACACACAACAGTTGTTGAGGTCTGGACCTTGATATGCAGTGCAGGCACCTAGCCTCCGGATCCTTGGTTTCCTGTGGTCACCCCGAGCACCTCCAGGAGTAATCCCTGAGCACAGCAGGAGGGGCGCTTGCCTTGCACCCACAGACCTAGGTCCACTCCCGGCCCCAAAATGGTCCTCCTGGGGCCGGAGCGGTAGCCCGGTAGGGCATTTGCCTTGCACGCAGCCGCTCATGTCGGCCCAGGTTCGATCCCCGCATCCCATATGGTCCCGAGCACCGCCAGGAGTGATTCCTGAGTGCAGAGCCAGGAGAAACCCCTGAGCATTGCGGGTATGACCCAAAAAAGCAAAAAAAAAAAAAAAAAAAAATGGTCCTCCAGCACGCCAGGAGCAATTCCTGAGTGCAGAGCAAGGAGTAACCCCTGAGTATCGCCAGGTGTGACCCAAGAAGGAAGTTAAATCAATAAATAAATGACAGGCGTGCAGTGCATTAGTGCCCACGCTGCTTGCGGCCACCCTACCCACCCCCTCATCGCACGGCGTGCTATCTAATGATAATAGATATATTATCTAATGATAATGATAACTCTGTCATGGTAACTCTGGTTGTCATTTTGCAAGTATTCTAAAGCCACAGTTCCCCCATCTCTGCCTGGCATGTGGCCCTGAGACCGGGGGCCCTGGTCCTCCAGCTCAGACGGGAGGTAACAGGGTTACTGCAAACTGTCCGGCCCGGTTAACGTGGAGGTGTGGGAGCAGGTATTGGAGAGGTGCCGGTGGCACTTCTGAGAGCCCTAAGCAGCCTGCAGGGAAAGCAGCCCGGGCTATGACGCCCTGTGTAGCAACCACGCTGCCGCCCTCCTAAACTGCTGAGATTCGGGCAGATTTGAGTAATTACATTTCACGTGGTCAGTGTAAAGTGAGGCCCAGGTGGGAAGCCAGGCGTTGAAGAGGGGTCTC
>JAJIBD010032008.1:0-25804 GCA_021461705.1 Cryptotis parvus | reverse complement strand
GTCAATCACTTTATAAACGCATACTTAGGGCACCCTTTATTGTAGTATACAGTACAGTTTTTCTTATCATGAATCAACAGGGAAAATGTGTGAGCTGTAAAACCATTACTTATTCACACTTTTATTTAGTAAATGACTAAAATGAATGTTATTTAATAAGCCGTGAATTTGTTTTCTCAAATAAAAAAATACTATGTGAAATTACTCCATGCGGGTTCTCACTCTTAGTCTTCAATTCACTAACCAAAGCAACACATTATTAAATATCTTCCTAAAAGAGTATGATCATTAACGAAAACTATTATAGGGTCATAATTGTAAGGGAAAATGTTATCCCTCAGGGAGGGAGGATGTGTTAAGTAACAACAAAATTATGAATTCCCAGCCCTGACACTGTCACCACTAAACAAATGCAAGATTCTCGTGAACTCCATTTGCCTTCTTTAATGCCCTTGTTTCACCATCTGTCAAGTGATGAAAAAGTTGGCCCATTCCTCAAGCAAATCCTCACAAAGGAACCTCTACGTAAAGCTCTCTTGGGCATATTTTTTATCTAGCCATGGGCAGTTAAAACAATAGCCTCCTGAATATCCTAAATTGCTTTAGAGTGGTAGCGAAATAGCAGCACATAGTATCTCTCCTAGTTGTGATAGCTCTGCATGACTGGTTAACTCCTTTTTTAATCTATTTCCTATAAACAAATTTCATTTATTGGCCCAATACGGTCTTTATAACTGTTTTCCCTTATCCTAATTTTTTAAGTATTTTATTATACCACCGTGAGATATACAATTACAAAGATATACAATTACAAGTTTATATTTGGGTTTTGGTCATACAGTGTTGCAGCACCCATCCCTCCACCAGTGCCCATCTCCCACCACCAACGTCCCCTGGTCTCCACCCTCCCCAGTCCTCCTCCATGGCAGGTTCTTTGTTTCTTTCCTTTGCTCTCTTGCTTCCTTCCCTTCCAGACTATGAATTACAGAATAACATTAAAGGGTTGTCATGTGTATCTTTTGCCTGTATTTAATGCCCAGTTCTAGGTTGGTATTAGTACTTTCAGCAATTGTGACTGGTTAACTCTTAAGGTGATGAAAAAGAATTAAATATTTAGTTCCCACTTTCTATCCCTCCCACAAATCAAATTCTTAAGGTATTTAGCATTTCTCTACTGTTACAATTTTCGTGTCCAAATTATATTTTTCGTGTCCAAAAAAGTATACATGTGAAAACATCATAAATTCAAATTATGTCTGTATTCTTCCAGTCAAATGAGCACCAATACACTTTTACTGACACAATTTATCCTCCACTTACAATGTGACATTTCCAGAAGTTTCCAAAGATATCTTCAAAATACGGGACAGGATTTCCAGATTAGGGAGGAGACTATAGAAACTACAGCTGCACAACTTATTGTAACTACACAGGGAGTAAAAACACAGGTTTCTTGACTCACAGAAATCAGTACTAAATGTAGCCTATTTTGTGTGCATTTACACACACGCATCACATAACGTAACTGGAGTTTCTTAAAGAATGCAGTACTCTACAGGCAAACAAGATCCCCTTCTGAAGCCCATAGAGTCACCATCTCGGCTGTGACCACAGAAAAGTGATGCTCAGTCTACAAACCTAACTGGGGGGTCTCAGCAGAGCCGTGAGCAAGCCTTGGGTCCAGAAATGACTTAGTTTCCCCCCTGAATCTACTACACTACCCTTATGAGTCTTTCTTAATACCATCGTTTTTACCAATAATCCTTGGGACAGGGGTCACAACTGAGCTCAGGGCCTGGATGCTCAGGGCCTGGATGCTCAGGAGCTCAGGGCTATGAGTACGAAACGCCCCTGACTCTGTGCTCAGAAGCCTTCTGACTCTGCTGCCTCAGAAGGACCTCTGACTCTGTGCTCAGGGAGAGACCCCTTGACTCTTGTGCTTATGTGGGACCCCTAACTGTGCTCAGAGGACTGTAACGGTGGCCAGAGATTTGAACTGAGGTCAGGAGATGCAAGTCAAGTGCTTCAAGCCTGCATTAGGTTCTTGGGCCTGATAATCCTTGTGTTAAATAAACAGGACTTATAGCATCTCTTTATTGTTCAAGCATCTTTATAAACTCTGTCACTATTAAAATTCCTTTTAAGACCAAGACTTGCTCGAAATAGTGAAAAAGCTAACATCCTGGAGGCTAGTGTATGCAGTTCTGTTGTTTTTAAAATCATGTCTTAGTACCAAGAAAAAAACCTTACATGAAGAAAAGATATTTTTATAAATTTAAATTTAAAAATTTTTGTACGGTATACTTCCAAATAATGTTTTGTCCACAAAAGAATAATGTAGAGAAGAATACCAAAACATTTCTACATAACAGCTGTAGTCCATAACAAATTGGGATTCCCAATATTTTAAGAGGCCTTTTAAAACCAAAGGACAGGAGCTTCAAAAAGGCATCACATGCTTCTTTCCACTCAACTAAGCTTATCAGACATATTGTCTCTCTGAACCAAATGAGGTAATAATGCTCGTATAACCAGCACTTTGCTCTTAAGCCTACTGTAGTCAGGTAAAATTCCTGTGTTCATGCTAAATGTCTAGCTGTTCCTGTTGTCCTTCATTTTATTACCACTAGGTGCCCAAACCCCCTAAGTATTTCCCAAATTCTACTCTTTCAATCATCAGAAAGAGTCTATATTCTAAGGCCAACAGACAAAACAGAACTAAAGGCATACTTATTATTAAAGAAAATGAGTACCTTTATTAGAGAAATCTGCAAATGTTTAGTGAAGTAATAAAGTCAAGTAGGCTTCCGTGAGACTCTTCAGGCTGGAGAGAGAGAGACTGTGGGGGTCAGGCCCCCGCCCAGCAGACCTCACCAAGCTGCTCTGGAGGCTAACAACACCTGGTGCCGCGGCTCACCCCCCCTGAGCAGAGTAAGGAGCAAGCCCCTGAGCACCCCCAGGTGTGGCCAGCACCTACTTCTCACCCCATGACACCCTGCAAACCCCAGCCAAAAAAATAAAACTTCTCACAAATCAGTAACTACTCACGGATGCTGTACCTTTTAAAGCATCTTTCTCCAACACAGATTTTTTTTCCAAATTTGTTCAGATTTGGAAAGATTCTTCCAGTGAACTTTCAACATCCTGGAAAACTCTGGCACTTTGTTGAATCTAGTTTGGTCAATATTTTATTTGTGTTCTCTTTGGTGTAATTTTTGATAGTACAGTAGGTAGGCATTTGCTTTGCGCGTGGCTCACCCAGGTTCAATCTCTAGCATTCCATAGAGTTGCTCTGGGCACCACCTAGAGTTGGTGGGTTCCTCAATACAGAGTCAGTAAGGTACTGGTGGTGTGGCCCAGAAACAAAGATTCAAGTAACACAGTAACAGGAGATGGAAGATTCTCATTCAATTAAGAAATTTAAATGTTAAACATAGCTGCTTATAAATATACCGCGAAGACTACTCAAATTCAATTTTTCCAAGGTCATATAAAGTCGATTCATTATTATATTATGAGCCAATTTTGAAAATTGCTTTTTTATCTTAATACTTTATCTTCTTGAATTCTTACTTTGAATTGACATTATTTCTTTGTGTTTTCCTTATAAATCTAAGCCAACTATCATATTTAACTTTCCAGGCATATTTGATCTTTGAAAACAAGAGCACAAACAGAGGATTGTTTTTTCCATCTGGAGACAAATCCTTAAAAGAGAAATTCACCATGATACAGATAAATCATTACAGACACTTCCTCAAATTTTTCTGTTTCCTTCAAGTCCTTTCATCTCCTGCCACATGAACTCCACTTTGCTTGTTTGACTCCCAGATAGTCTGTAGCAAAACATACATTCTCTCCTGTTTGAAACTCTGCTGAGGTGGCGTAAGCTTTGTCAGTCCTCCTTTAGCCAGCTTTTGGCGGCTGATCACAGGAGAAGTAAACACATCCTACAACACACAGTCCGCTCCGGTTAGTCAAGGACCGTCGCAGCACTGTTCTTCCCTCTCCCAGCCCCAAAGTCTTAGATTATAGCTTTTCATAATCATAGCCTAGCCTGCTTCCGCCACTTTGCACTATTTCCAATCTTGTATAACAACTGCTGCCTCCACATCTCATTTTCTTTAAATACTTATTCCCAATGCTTTTACTCCAAGATGTCCTTTCCCAAAGTCTCTTCATTTTTCCCTTTCTCCTAGAGCACAATTTCAAAGAATAATTTTAAAGGGCAATTTAACACACAGGGCTGGTGAGATGGTAGAGCTTAACTCACTGGCCTTATGCGGAGGACCCTGGTTCAAACTCCAGCATCACATATGGCTCTCTCTCACGCCTCTTCACCCCTGGGTCCAGCTTCAACAAGAATGACACAGTCAATAGTCCCTGAACACTCTGGGTGTGGCCCCAAAGCCCACCTTGCCACCTTGAAATTTAATTAAAGATAAAGAAACAAAATGGGCACCCATGCAAAACATCTGGCCTCTCAAGTTCACAAATATGATTTCATTTACATCACCTATATATCTTGCTTGTGTATACAATGTATTCACTATAATACAAAAAAAAATCCTTTGTTTTGTTTTCTGAAGACTTATGAGTACCCATAATTGTATCATGATCTTTTTGGCTTTCTATAAGACATTGATCCACTCTCCTGCTTGGTTGTGGAAACTCCAAGTCTCCAAGGACTCAGTTTTGACCAGTTATTCATCAAGGAGAGTCACAAATCTCTGTCTACTGCTGTGTCGCCCAGTACCTCATAAACAAAGCCTAAGCTTCCCAAGTGACTCCTACGATAAAGTGCAAGTAATGAATTACTTCATCTGTACTCGTTTCTTTCCTTTTTTTTAAATTTCCATTCCAAACATACTCTTTGCTCTATGGCCAGTAAGCCACTGATTCCTCCTGCTCAGGTTCCATTTAAAGCTAAGTCCCCCTGATGAAATAATCAGACATTTGCAGCTGTCCCAGAACCCGCCTCCATGCGGCTGATTTATAAACCAGTAGCTCCAGAATCTCATTCCCAGTCTTACTGAATCACTCGGCCTGCTCAGACTCATTCATGTCTATCTTCTATGGGAAGGGCAGTGTCGAGCTAGTCTAGAGTCTGTGGGTGGTGGCCAACTCGTTCTATTCCCTCCCCACGCAGTCCGCCACGTCCCACCTCCCACACATCTCTATTCTCCCCTCCCAAACTCTGCAGTCTCGCCATTCCTATGACATTCTCAGTGAACTCTTCTGCCTGACTCTGATGACAGGAGCCTATTTCATGTACCTACTATAGCTACGTTAGTGAGAAGCTATAAAAATGAAGATCTCATTGTGACAAACTCCCTGCTTAAACTCTTTAATCTGACTTTTTTTAGCTTTTTTTTAGTCACACCAGCATCACCCTCCAAACACACACACACACACACACACACACACACACCCCACGCACACCCCCTTATAAAACTCTATATACCACCATTTCCATTTTCTTCCCATGCCAGGCTATGTCATGCCTGGCATACCTAAAGAGCTAAGATAAGCAGTATGAAGCCACCGTCCCAGACCCGATGACAAAAGGAAACAATCGACTGAATTCCCTGTACTAAACACTCAAAGCTGTGAAGACTTCTTCACAGGAAAATGAAAGCACCCTGGAACACAAGATAGGACTTGAAAGCCCTTTCACTGGTATGAATCACTTACTGGAAGGTCATCTGTTTCAGTGATTCGGATCTGTAATAATCACTAATCCAAAAAAAGAAACCAGTCCAAAAAATATTTGTAACAATCACTGATCCAAAAGAAACCAATCCAAAAAAAAAAAACTCAAAAAATTCTTTAAAACCAGCTTTTCATTTAAATGAAGATTTAAGGAAAAAGCAGCGCCTCTAAATCAATGAATTAGGAACTGATCAAGAGAAAAGCAGAGGACATAGCAAGCCATGCACTGAGTGCCACCTACCACACTGGGCCAGTATTAATACTTCATTTTTCTAGTCGTCTTTACAAAGAAATCTCCCTGAGCTGTTACTCTGACAGGAGGATTTTCGAGCCCGCGACGCTGGGAATGATTCAACATTTTTTCCCTCATTTAAGATGCTTATTAAGAATCAGACTATGCCTGTACTCTGCACACTTATTTTATCAAAGACCCTGTGCGGCGCACTGACTATTCTTGAACTCATAACACTTTTTATGGCCATTTTCAAAGACTTCCTTATCAATTACTTTTGATGCTTCGGACAAGTTGTCTAGACAAGGAGAGTGTGGTCTAGAGCTGGGTGAGAAGCAAACTGCAATTTAGGGGGCTGATGTCCTCACCAGAGACTACAGTGACCCTCTCCCGAGCTCAGGGCATCCTCAGGATCTGAAGCTGAACTTTACTAGTCTAGGAGCAGATAACCTGGGAGCTAGTAGGAAATAATTGAGGTGGTTCTGGCTTTGACAAAAACAAACCTAGTCTGTGCACTACTTGTTGTTCTGTTTTGGTGTTGTTGTTTTCTGAAGGGAGCACACACAGACCTGAGCTCAGGGCTACTGTGGGCTCTATACTCCGGATCACCCTGGAGGTGCACAGTGAACTATATTTGGTGCTGGGTCTGGGACCAGGGCACCTGTGGCATCTGAACCTCTGTACCATTGTTCACTCCTGAGAGGCTCCTCGGGAAACGCATGCGCACTCCTGTGGGACTGCCCATGGAAACACACACGCACTCCTGTGGACTGTCCATGGAAACACACGCGCGCCCTGTGGACTGTCCATGTGAAATACACGCGCATGTTCCTGTGGATCGTCCATGGAAACACACGCAGCACTCCTTTGGGACTCGTCCATGGAAACACATGCACGCTCCTGTGAACTCTCCTATGTACTTTCCATGGAACACATGTGCATTCCTGTGGACTGTCCATGGAAACACACGGCACTCCTGTAGACTGTCCATGGAAACACACATATATACTCCTGTGGACTGTCCATAGAACACACATGCACTCCTGTGGACTGTCCATAGAAACACACATGCACTCCTGTGGACTGTCCATGGAAACACACATAGCATGCTCCTGTGGACTGTCATAGAAACACACGCACTCCTGTGGACTGTCCATGAAAATACACACACTCCTGTGGAATGTCCATAGAAATACACATGCGCCTCCAGTGGACTGTCCATGGAAATACACATGCATGCTCCTATGGACTGTCCATGGAAACACACGCTTGGCTTGTGGACTGTCCATGGAAATACACGCCTACTCCTATGGAATGTCCATAGAAACAAAGGCATGCTCCTGTGGAATGTCCATGGAAATGCACATGTGTTCCAGTGGAATGTCCATTGAAATATAACCCCGTGGAATATCTATGGAAACACACGTTGTGCTCCTGTGGACTGTCCATGGAAATACACACGTACGCGCTTGTGGGACTGCCCACGTAAAAACACATCCACTTCGCTAGAATGTCCATGAAAACACATGCGTATTCTGTGGATGTCCATGGAAATACATGTGCTCCAATGGACTGTCTTCAGGAAATACACGTGTGCTCCTGATTGTCCATGGAAACACGATGCTCCTGTGGAATGTCCTCCTTGGGAAATAAATGCATGCTCACTGCTCCTGTCCACCACTTTTCCTCAGAAACAGAGAAGGGAACCATAACTTTCTGGGTGGAGGGGGGTCTCTCTTCCTTCTTGCTGTACGTAGAATCCTAATGCAAATTAATATTGAGGGAAAACAAGGAGTGAAAAGAGGCAAATACAAGAAAACCACCTGACTGACTCACAGTCACACAAACCACCTACACTGAATGACTCACAGTTACAAAAACCACCCCGTTTGTAACAGAAAGAATTTCAATGCACCCCCTGTCAGGAAAATAATGCTACACTTGGCCTTTCCAATTTCACTGAGACAAAATTCAACTGCGGTTACCCACTCTTATGTCAAGAGAAATGAGTTATTCTCTGAATGGATTATGTGAAGTTAACCCAGGCAGCTGCAAGCAAAGGGCTTCCTCACCAAACTCTGCCAAATTATTTCAAACCTGACCTGCACCATCTTGCAGTCCTCTGTGAGCCTCCTAAGCACAGTCTATAAATCATGCCAACCTGTGGACATACTTCCTTTCATTTATATGAGTCTTTTCATGAAATGCAGACATTCCATCTTTCATACACACAGCACATGCTAAGTACTGAAGGACCTTCTCTGGGGCACTCTTCATGTGAAACCGATTTTTAGCAATACAACCTAAAGAACAAGGATTGCTGCTTTATCTTAAAGCTAGACTAAAAACATTATGATGCCACAGTGACAAAGCTGTATAAAATTTTACGTGAAAGCCTGAAGCATAAAGGACTCACCCCCAAAAAGCTGAAACTCAAGCTAACAATGTACTTCGCAAACTGGAACGTAATTGATATTTAACTGTCTCCAGACACTTAAATTGTGGAAACTGTAAAAAGAATAATTGCCCTGACGTTTTTCTAAATGCCTTTAAAAAATGGCAAACAAAAGAGAGGCTTTTGAAAGTACAGGTGATTTATTAAGAACAGAAATTGCATAATTTGGGGCATTACAAGGAACTACTTTAAGTATTATGCATTGTGCCAGAGTTAGAGCGTGACGCGCTGAGTTAGCTTGAAGACTCTCTTCTGTATTCTTCATTCAACATTTTTTTCCTTCTAATAAAAATAAAACTTGCCCTTTGAACTGAGCAAGGATAAACAGAGCTGACACACTTTCTCTTTGACAGACTCTTGTGCTGGCACAATAGCTCATCATCCCCATGACTGGGGACACCAGGCCGGCCCCGCCAGGTCTTTGCTGAGCCTATCCACCAGCTCGGCCTGCAGAGTGCACAGACACCCTCAGCTCACGGCACCCCTCAGCTCACACGGTCCCCAGCTCACACGGCACCTCAGCTCACACGGGCACCCTTAGCTTCACACGGGCACCTCAGCTCGCACGGGCACTCTCAGCTGACACAGGCACCCTCCGCTCTTCCCTGCTTCTCGCCTGGTTTGCTTGGGCACCTCCAGACCGGAGAAATAGCTACTTTTCTCCCACTGGAGCATGGGGCCTGCACTCTCAGCAGATCTGTACCAGTTTCTTTCCTTTTCTTCGACATAAGGCACATGCCAATATGGCAGGCATCACGGGCTAAACCTGACCCTCTTTCTTCCCACTCCAGAGGCAGGAGCCGACATTATTTTGATGGTCTCTGGAGAAGGAGCACCTATGTCTGGGAGGACCTGATGACCTGCAGGCAGCGCCCTGGGTGTTGATCCCAGATAGGAGAGACCTACAGTCGTGCACCAGTGGAGCCGCTTTGTCCTCGCTACTCTCATGTGCACTCCGCTACTGAGAAAGCTCCAAACCTGGGGACAGAGAGACAGGACAGGAGTGAAAGGTGCATGCTGCTGAGCACAACCAGAGTCTGGCATCACACAGTCCCCTGAGTATTGCTAGATGTGACGTTAGGAAGTCCAAGCACCCTCGGGTGCCTCCAGGTGTCCACCACTACGGCAACGCACACGCAGCTCAAGAGGTCGGGCCTCTCCTGAACCACCTGCCCAGCTGGTTGACACTCACTGGACGGACTCCCCAGCATCCTAATACTTGTGTGGGCCACCCTACAACCCATACTCCTCAAAAAATAATAAATCAAACAAAATCAAAAATGCCAACAAACTGGAGAATATTCCAGCAAACACCGGCTGGTGCCCTTCTGCTCAGGGAACAACTCCTGTACCTCTGCCCCCTCCATGGGGGGGCAGCAAAGACCACATTAGTGAGACACCTCGAGGCCAGGGGATGGCCCGGCTGGAGCTTGCTGCTGCACACGCTGAGACCGGGTGCGTCCCCCAGCCACGAGCAGCCCCCGAGCACGTGCCAGAAGAGCAGCTCCAGGCAGGAACATTAACTCCTTCCGCCTGTGCTGCCAGATAGCCTCAGCCCTCCACAGCACTTCCGCAGTCCAAAAAGAATCTGGAAGAAAGGGAAGCGCCCTGATTCTTTATTCTATCCAGGTTTCAATTGAGCCACAGCGAGCCAGCAGGGGAAGGGGCTAGAGCTAAAGGGGAAATACCACCATTATCTGATCTACCGGGATTCGCCTTCCTAAGCCGCTGCTGGGGCACAGCTTCTCTCCCACCACAGGGAACCCAGAAAACAGGAAGGCAGCCCCCTGTCCTCCGCTACCAGCCTGCAGTGACCTAGAGAAGCGTCACGCCAGCGTGAAGACGCAAGTGTCCTGATGGATGTCATGAGGGTGCTGACGAGACAGGAAGATGTGGACGCCGGCTGTCAGGTCACTGGTGGTCAGGAGCAATGCCAAGTGTGGGGAGCACAGGAGATCATGGTTAAACAAGACTGCCATAAGAGATCATAGCTAAACAAGCATGAAAAAACAAAACACTCAGCAGCTGGCAGCAAGCCCTGAGGGGCTCCCCTTGGAAAATAAAAACAAAATTATACAGGTATCAGAATCCAAGATCTTCAAAGGAGAGGGCATCAGGAATCTTTAAAAGAACACAACAAACAAAAAACTGGGTAACACTGCTTTTCTTTAACTTTTTCTGCTCCTTCTTAAATGTACTACCATTCTTAAGTCTAAACCATTTCTTCATGTATCTTATAAACAATCAATTCCTTTACAATCAATTTCCAAGTTACCCAGATACTTCTTTAATAATAAATAAACCACAAATAAACACTTCCAATCTGTCCTGATGCCCATTGCTGAGACTTATTAAGAGCCAGAGAAATATGGAAACATGTTGATAATTGTTGGAAATAGTAACGTTAGGGTTGAACTGAGCATTGAACACAGGCAAAGGGATATATATGATAACCCCTAAATGCTTGTATTGCAAGCTGCACAATGTGGAAGAGAAGGTGAGGGGGAGAGAGAGAGAGAGAGAGAGAGAGAGAGAGAGAGAGAAGAAAGAGAAAAAAGTGAGAGAGAGAAAGAAAATGAGAGAAAAAAGAGAGAGAGAGAAATGTGCCTGCCATAGAGGTAGTAGAGGTGTGTTGGGAGGCAGGGAAAGAATCTGGGGACATTGGTGTATGGGAAATGAGCACTGGTGGAAGGATGTGGTGCTAGAACACTGTATGGCTGAAACCCATCATGAGTATCTTTGCAATTGTCTATCTCTACAGTGGTATAATAAAATTTTAAAAAAACTAACAGTAATAATAATGAATTACTGGTATTGGGTATATCAAATACGCAACACAGGAGGCTCTTGCCAGGCTCTGCCGTGGGGTGGTATACTCTTGTAGTCACCTCTAAATCCAGCATTTATTGAAGAACTACTAGCATGAGACAGGACATATGGAGATGTTACTGGTGCCCGCCTGAGCAAATTGATGATGAACGGGAAGACAGTGACAGTGAATAATAATAAATATTTTTAATATGAAAACACTTAGATTCTCACAGCTAAAAATCTCAAATTTTGAAAGCTTAAAGGTTCGAGTAACTTTGGAATAAGATCACAGGGGGAAGAGAGGGAGAGAAAGAGAGAGAAACGGAGTTGAGAGGAGGTGAGAGGAAAAGGAGCTGAGAAGAAGAACAGGGGTGTGAGGGGTGGAAGGGAGATCTGAGGGGAGACGGAGGACGGGAGGGAACTCAATGCACTGAATGCGCGCATTCATCTCAATGTTAACCTCCAAAGCTTCGCTCCTTTAACTCTTCTAAATATACAACATATCTTTTGCCCATGTTACACTGGCCCTTGGTATGCGCTTCATTTTTCTATGTTCTTTAGAAATATAAATTAGACATTGGGGCCAGAGAGAGAGAGAGTACCAAGAGTAACGTATTTTCCTGGCACACAGTAAACCTGGTTCAATCCTCTGGCATCCCATATGGTCCCCCCAACCACCACCTGAGTAATTTTGAGCGCAGAGCCAGAACTGACCCCCTGAGCGTGCTCAAACTAAAATAACAACAACAACAACTGACATTTTGATTAACTGTTTCAAGGGCTTACCAAAGAAAAACTACAGAAAGATAGTAAATCAAAATGGTCTGAGAGCAAAGGCGTTTTGCTTGACCTGGGAAGACAAGTTTCAACTGACAATGTCCCCTGAATCCAAAAACGAGCCACTGTGCTGAGGAAGGGAGCAATGAAAACAGCAACCAGTTTTCCCTTATAGGAGCTGGTGCCCCCATGTCTTCCCAGGCAGCTGGGGACCTGGAAACGAGGCAATCTCACGAACAGACTGCGCGTGCTGGGCAGGGACCGCAACCCTGGGCCAGGGCACCAGACTGCCTAACTCCAACCCCACACACACCAGGCCACAGAGTTTTTCTAAAACCTCCTTGGTCTCTAGACACCTTTTCTGCTGGGGGATGCTTTAAGCACCCCCAAAATCCACCTTCTTGATGCAAGCAAACAGAAACGAATTCACCCCCCACACTCACCCGCAGACGCATCAACATCTCCCTTCTAGATGGTTCTGGCACCCATAGTGGGAGTGAACTTGGGTGAACCATTCCCTCACTCCTGAAAAAACTGACACCACCTCTGAGAAGGGAAATCCCTCAGTGCACCAATGGGCAGATTAGTACATCAAGTCCCATCAAGTCACTGGGTGTCTGTGCTTAGTTCCTGCTTCGGCTCCACAGGTCCAATGCCCACCGCCGGCTACCACCCCTCTAACACACTGCTTCAAACGCCCTGCACCCCCTCCCCACCACAGTCCTGAGGGCACACCCGTTCCCCTCACTCTGGTTTCCAGCCAGCCCCGCTGAAGCTTTTCCTAGCTTGGGAACCTGCCAGCTTTAGGTACCAAAGTCGACTGAAGCCCTGGGCATGCCCACTGTGGTTCTGGCACACAGCCCTCCGCCCAAGTAGAGCGGCCTGGCACTCACGCTGTGGGCCGGCTCCACCATCCTGGCCACTCCCCTTCCTCAATGTTCTGTCCCCACGAGTCCCTGGGCGGCAGCTCCTGGCCATGGATGCTTTGGAGAACAGTCTTACAAAGTAGAGCCAGAGCTGGGCACAGGACTAAGTCAGAGTCTGCAGAAGTCTAAACTCCCGGGGAAGCTCAGGCAAGCGGGGCCGCAAGCAAGCCAGAAGGACCAAAGTCGGAGCGTCCCGTGTATTCAGCATCTGAACAGATGCTTTCGGTCAATACTCTGAGCCTGAGTGGTGACCAATTGACTAAACGCGGTGAGAAGGGCGCGCCAAGCAAGAGGCCAGAGAATCTTGGTCTTTCTGAACGGCAGCCGTCAGATGGGAGCAGAGGTGGGGAGAGGAGGAAGGAGGCTGGAAAGGTGAGTCGGGGGTCCAGGGGTCCAGTTGACAGCAGAGACCCAGCAAAGTCTACAGAAACAGGTGAACGAGACGTATCCCGGACACTGGTGACTCCTGGACACAGTGCTGGTGACTCCTGGATTCCCAGACACAGTGCTCGGTGACTCTTGGACTCCCAGGCACAGTGCTCGGTGACTCCTGGACCCCGGACACAGTGCTCGGTGACTCCCTGACTCCCCGGACACAGCGCGCGGTGACTCCCAGACCCCTTGACACAGTGCTCGGTGACTCCCAGACACCCAGACCAGTGCTCTAGTACCCCGGACACCAAGACCAGTGCTCAGTGACCTCTAGGTGTCCAGGCTCTGCAGTTGTTCAAGAGTAAAATTCTTTAAAGCATAAAACTCAACCCCTTTGTTTGCATACTGCACATAGGATCATCCAGGTACAGAAAGGAAACTGGGAGTGTTCGATACAAATGGTAGCAACTTCCTTCCCACCTTCCTCTTCCCTCTTCCCTTCCTCCCTTCCACATATTCCTACCTCCCTTCCTTCTTCTCCCTTTATTCCTCCTCTCTCGCTTTTTTCTCTCTCTTCAGGTTCTCCACCACTTTCTCCCCTCTACCCCCCCTCCCACTGCTCTATCACTAAGCCACAGGCCTTCTGGGTCACACCTGACGCATGCCTGCGGGCTTTCTCCTACTCTGAACTAATTACTTCCTGGCAGTGCTGGAGGGGACCCTACGGGATGCCAGGATTGACCCCGTGTCGGCCACGCAAGGCAAATACCCTCCACACTGTTCACTCCAGCCCTCTGATGCTCTGCTCTTTTTTTTAGATTCTTTTTGTTGTTGTTGTTTTATTTTTTTTTATTTATTTATTATTATTATTATTATTTTTGCTTTTTGGGTCACACCTGGCAATGCTCAGGGGGCCCTCTCCTGGCTCTGCACTCAGGGAATTACTCCTGGCAGTGCTCAGGGACCATATGGGAAGCTAACGTAAACCAGGTCGGATGGGCCGGCCGCATGCAAGGTAAACGCCTTAACCGCTGGGCTATCGCCCTGCCCCTGATGCTCGTCTTTGATGTGGATCACATCCTTACTCACGCCCGGCTCCCAGCCACCTCCTCCCTGAGCCTCTTTCTTCAACCTCACTGATGGGCCTTCCTGGCAAGTGGGAAGACTGAGAGCAGAACAGATATAAAAGAGAGCTGGAAGGGAGCTAGTCCCAATGACGCACTTCACCATCTGGGGGCCAGAGGCCCCAAGAGTTGCTAAAAGATCTGTCCCTAACAGACAGGGAAAGTTCGCCAGGCGCTCAACTACATCACCTTTAAAAACACTCTCAAAGCCTATACATAAACACCCCAGCAAGTTCACCACAGAGGAAGATGAGCTTTGTTGCCCTACTCATGCCAACAGGGCGAGTAGAGGAGAGCAACAGGAACAACAGCCAGCCAGGAACAGCTGGACAACACTCGCAGGGGACCCCGCCTAAGCCTGGTGACCCAGCAACTTCTAGCTCACACTGGTGCCATATTGCAGCCAGCCATCCAGTGTCCCTTGACCACTTCGCTGTCACTCTCCTCCCCACTCCTTACTTTTCCAGAGCTGGACGCCCCAGCTGCTCTCCTCCACCGAGCCCCCAATGGACATTAAGTGAACTCCAACTGTGGGCCCCCCAGTGCTTGGCAAAATGAAAGAACAAACGAAACCTGAAAAATAATTTAGAGATGCGAGACCTGGATCATCAAACTGCCTGTTTAAACCCTACAAAGGGAGTTAAAGGTATAGAAGGTCATGAATGGTCATATGTTGGATGACAGGGTTAGCTACCTTGGGAGCTTTGTTGTTTTATCCACTTCAGAGCTAAATCTAACAACAAAGGTGTTGGGTTAATAGTAATCTATTTTACATGTTTTTGCCAGGTCATACTAATGAGATGTCTCTCTCTATGTAAACACTGATGAGGGTGTGGTAGAGTTACAAGTAGTCACCTTGACTCTGAATGAGTAACTTCTGACTTATTATACATCTACTAAGACATCTATATTCTCTAGATTGGGCACAGCTCCTCTTTATAGCCACCTGCACCCAAAAAGCTGGGACAAGTTAGAATTTACCAGAGACTGCCACCCTGGATACAGTGAGACTATTGTTTAAAATGATAGGAAGGGATCATAGTAATTTGCCCTCAAGTAAGTGACTGGGACCCTTTCAGTGTACAGAGAACAAGATAATCGGAATCACCCCGGTGCAGATAATAAATAAGAAGGACCTTGTAGGTACCGTCTCAGATTACATGAAGCCCATGAAATTATGATGTACCAGCCCCCTCTCTCTCCAGTGCTTTACATAAGAGATAATCCTCGGAAGGATTAGTCCTTGGCATAACTTTGTTTATACCTAGCTGGGTGTGGCACCACCTTCTACATTCTTCTACCATCTAGAAGCTGTTTAGGCTTTATTGACAAGACCCCTCCTGAAGTTAGGTTTACTTTGGTGTATATAAGGGGAGTGACTGAGGTACTCACCCCTTTTTGGTGGGGCTCTCTCAGGTGAGATCTTAATTCTTTGGTGGGACTCCTCTTTGGTAGGACCCTCTTGGATGGTGTCTCTCTCTCTCTCTCTTCCTCTCTCTCTCTCTCTCTCTGTCTCTCTCTCTCTCTCTCTCTCTCTGTCTCGCGGGATCCTCTTTGTTGGGAGACTTGGGCTCCTTGTGTATGGTCTAAGTTCTGACCAGAGCTAAGGTTTTCCATAATATTGGATTGCAGTGGTAGAGTTTTTTGTACTATTAAAAGCCTTTTGCAACTGCGCTCAGACTCCTGAGTTTTCATCTGTTCCCAGCGACCTATGTAGGTAGAAGAGAACTCCCCTGTCCTGGTTCTGTTGGAGACCCCAGTGACTCCCTGACAGTCATGAACAAAAGGTTTTTGATGACCAATCAAGGGTCAATATATTTGACCCCCTTATATTTTGCGGGCTTATGCATATATGTCAGTCCCCTTATATACACCTTTCAAAAAATAAAGGGTCAAATAATGAAACCCACCGCTTGTCAGATACTAGCTTTAAACCGCCCAAGGAGGCATTATTTAAGAAAGATTAGGACGAAGCGGGCAGAGACTCGGTATTCACCGACAGGAGCAGAACCAAGTGGAGTCAAGTGGGTACCAGCCACCTGCTCTCCGTGGAAATAAGGCACCCCTGAGAATGGAAGATTTTACTCCATCGCGGGCCCTGGGACACTTCCAGCAGGGCTGACAAAAAGGCAACACTCCATCGGCCCATCCTGGGAGCAGGAGAGAGACGGGACGGCTGCAAGGACTAGGACAGGGGAGGTAGGGACAGAGCAATACACAAGATAGAGAATACACAAAGCCCAAGGCTAAGGGCTTACAGAAGCCCTCTCAGAGCTAAGGGATCGCTAAGCTGCACCTAGCTGCCAGCAGCACTGCAGAAACGCCAGAAGAGGTGGTAACAACACCCAGCGCAAGGGTAAGCAAGTGGGCACCGACCACCGGCTGGACGAATCGAAACTGACACGCACACGTCTCTTTGCTTTCACTTGCTTGAAGTGGAATTTTCTCTTCGGTCATTACTCCATTGTTATCCGTGAAATAGGCATGCTTCTACATCGAATTTAACCAAAGGTCTGGAACTAATCTAATTGGTTTCAACTGATTCACAATGGCGATCAACTTATCACGGATTTATCACAGCCATTTCAAGAACACCTGTTTCACCACCCAAACTGAGCGGCCAGAACAGTCTGGTTATTAGACATAAACTAATCTAAAGGCTTGATAAAAAGATGGTCGCAGTAATATAGGACTCTGAGAAACAAATCATCTTTAACTCAAAAAATCTATTTAGAAGGCCTGACATTTCTTGGCAAGGAGCACCAGCCTGAGAACTATATTTACACATCGGGCCAGGAGGAGTCCGTAGGGCAGGGTGCTTGCTTTGCATGCAGCAGACCCAGGTCAGACCCTGGTACCAAACACGGCTCTTAAATTATGAGTGATCCCTGGGCAAAACAGGTGTGGTCCCAAAACAAAAACAAAATAAATTTTACTGTTCATGGAGGCTCACATACCTAAGTTGAATTGAATCAAAGCCCAGAGAGGGTATGACATTGTTCTACGATTGGGTCTTTACAGGAATGTGCCATGGAACAGAGCCAGCATCTGCTAATCTGGGAAAGACTAAAATACACACACACATATACACCACACACACACACACACACACACACACACACACACACACACACACACCTATGCCTAGGAATATTACAAAGGCAACACACAAAGGAATACTTAATGATAGAATCTCAAAAAAACATAGCTGAGCAAACTGGACATGCTGGGTTTTGAATTAAAAAAGACAAGTTTAGAACGTCTCCTTCCAGCTCTGAAAGCCAGTGGCATTTGTGAATGACACATTGAAGCTCTCCTTAGAAAAGACAGTCTACACTATGACCACAGGAAATGAAGGCAGGCTGTGAGAGCCTATGACCACAGAAAATGAAGACAGGCTGTGTGGAGATGAGAAATCTAAAACTCAATTGGCACGGCATGGGCGCTCCCTGCCCAAAGGTTAAGTCTAAGAAGGGGAGGTGATTTCTAACCCAGAATGAACAGTGGCCTTCCCCAAAAGAGAAGCAGACACACCCCAAAAAAAAGACCAGACTGACACAAAAACACAAAGTCACAAAACATGACAGAAACAGCTTTGAACCCTTCGCCCTTGAATCTTCATGGGAGTACAGCCCTGTGGATGCCTTGACTTCTTTCTGCAGACTTCTTCATGATCTAGGTTAAATTTTTATAATTAAAAATGATACAGGGCAACATCTTGGCAATATATTATACAAGACCTAATGCCCATTTGCATAGGCATTCCTGGGAGACCCAGAGAGCATAAAAAAAAAAAGCCAGAATTCAGAGCACCCAAACCCTGGATAATAAGAGCCCCGAGCAAGGCTGGGGACGCCAACAGTTTTATAGCTACTGCTTATGCTCTTGATCAGAGGAGCAGAAGGCAGCTCAGGAAGGTGTTTGTGACCCTGAAGGAGACTGGATTCCCCTCCAGGGTCTGCCATTAGGACCCTTGGCTGGAAACTCCCTCCAGAACAGGAAATGCTACTAAACCTGGTGATGAATCCCTTCCCTACTTGAGAGAGGACGCTGCAACTGCCTAATAAAAATACAATATAAAATACAGTATCAACAGCGGATATGTTTAACAATCATAAAATTACAAAGTGGCATTGAAAACAACAGGACGTGATCGAAGGTAGGCATTTTATCAATACCATTGACGGTACTGAAAATGTAAAGAAACGCTTTACGCTTTTTTTCACTTGATTCTTCACATTATTCTAAATGTGTTTTTAATACCAAAAAATTTAAATTTGGTATTATTTTAATTTTACAGAAGTTTACAAAATTTATAAAGATTGTAAAGAACAGAAAGGAAGTGAATTTGAAATATGCCAGAAGAGACAAAGTGGTTCTTTTTATCAAACCAATCCATCACTTAAGCATATTTCTTCTAACCAACATCCACTTTCCCTGTAGCGCTTGAGTAACAAGTCAGGTCTAGAAATAAACTGTGGAAACATCTTATGAACATCTCTGTAACTGTATATCTCATGGTGGTATCACTGTATCACTGTCTTCCCATTCATCATCGATTTGCTCGAGCGGGCACCAGTAACATCTCCATATGTCCTGTCTCATGCTAGTAGAGCCCAAGGGCACCTGCTTGCTCCAGGAACATAAAGAGCCTCAAAACCATTCCATCAGGTCATGGGAATGAGGTCTATAATTGTTACTGGTATTTGGCATATCAAATACGACACGGGTAGCTTGCCAGGTGGTATAATAAAATAAAAAAAAGAAATAAACTGTGGAATAAGGACATATTCTTTTGCTTCCAAATAAATTATCTCTTGTGTCTTTGTGGACAATTTGCAAACATGTTCCATGATTTTAACATTGAGCTTGGCAGTCAGCAAAGGCAATGGAAGATCTGTAATTGTTTACATTTGAAAAATACAACAATATTTCATAAATGTATTGATCCTCTCTTCTGAAAATACAATATTTCTTACATGTATTCTCTTTGAAAATATAATATTTCATAAATGTATTGATTCTATCTTCTAATTCTCATCAGAGAATATGTTAAGATTCTCAAATAAATCGGTAAGTAGAATTAGTGGTCTCATAAGATTAGAGCCACAAGAAAATGATATCAAAAATTATATAGGGCAACATCTTGGTAATATATTTACAAGGGTTAATAGCTCCATGTTGAGATACACAATCTTCATTAACTTTCTTTCTGAGGAAAAAACATTTTTTTTTCCTTTTTTGAGTCACACCCAGCGAAGCTCAGGGTCACTCCTGGCTCTACGCCTCAGGAATTGCTCCTGGTAGTGCTTAGGGGACCATATGGGATGCCGGGATCGAATCCAGTTCAGCGGTATGCTAGACAAACACCGTACCCACTGGACTATTGCTCTGGCCCCAGGAAACATTTTTGATCATTCTTTAAGCAAATTATAACAAGCAATATAAAATAAATTGCTGAGGGCCTACTTTAGGGACAGGCTTTAGGGGTGTTTGGGAAACTTGGAGATAATGGTGATGGGAAGGTGCAACGGTGGTGGGAATGGTGTTGATATATTATGTGTCTAACAAATCACCACAAACATCTTTGTAAACCACAGTGTTTATGTAAGGCATAATGGGAAAATAAGTATTTTTAAAAATTATATAGGGACCAGAGCGACAGTACAGGGGTAAGATTCTTGCCATGGACAAGGCTAGCCAGGTTTGATCACTGGTATCCTAGTACTCTGAGCACCACCAGGGGTGATCCATTAGCACAGGGTCGGGAATAAGACCTGAGCACCGCCAGGAGTGATCCCTTAACACAGGGCCGGGAGTAAGACCTGAGCACCGCCAGGAGTGATCCCTTAACACAGGGCCGGGAGTAAGACCTGAGCACAGCTGGGTGTGAACTGAAGTGAACTGTTTATATAAATTAGTTTGCCAAGTAAATATGAGCCAATTACAGAAATACCTTAACCATGCAGTACAAAGGGGTGGGACTGGGGTGAGAGGGAGCTGGGCCCAGGCCTTGCCTGAAGAACCCCGTTTCCATACCCAGCATGGTATGCCTCCTGCACCACCAGGCGCCACTGAGCAGGTGCCAGGACACAGCCCTGGGTACCACCAGGTGTGAGAAAAAGGAAGGAAACTGTAAGCAATAGTAGTAAAGTTCCAATCTCACCCTTTTGAATCCATACTCAAGAGACATTCGCGTGCCCCATTTTATTTTTTTAGTGCCCAAACTCTAACCCAGCAACCTAATTGAGGGCTTTTCCTCCTCCAGAAAGAAGGCTGGCTGTCTCTCCTCCCTCAAAGAAAATAAAAGTTATCATAAAAACAGTGACTCAGATGGGGGAACCACTAAATTATGAAGATGAAAATCACAGGGCACACGGACAGGAGCCGGACTGAAGCAGAGCGTAAATACGCCACAGGAGCTGGGTCTGGCTACACAGACGGCTGAGTGCGCAGAAGCTCTGATGCAGACTCAGACAAACTCCACCCGGGCGGGGCCTCAGAATACAGGAGCAGAGCGATAGCTCAGCAGGGAGGGCCTTGGCCTTTCACGCAGCAAACCCGGGTCCGATCCCCAGCATTCCATATGCTCCCGAGTACCGCCGGGAAGAATTCCTTTTTTTTTTTTTTTTTTTGGCGTTTTGGGTCACACCCAGCAATGCGCGGGGTTACTCCTGGCCCTGCACTCAGGAATTACCTCGCAGTGCTTGGGGACCATGTGGGATGCTGAGGAATTGAACCGGCTGCATGCAAGGCAAATGCCCTTCCCGCTGTGGAATCACTCTGTCCCCCCAGGAATAATTCCTGAGTGCAGAGTCAGGCATCCCAGGTGTGACCCAAAAAACAAAACCAACAAAAAAAAAAAAAAAATAGAGAAGTAGAAAAAAGGAAAGGAACGCCTTCCCAGTCTACCACTCCTGGTTTCCAAAACACTTTTTTCTTTTCATTGGCTACCTAAAAGCAATCTTTTATGAGAAAACTGTAGCTAAATAATATTGAGTAACTCAGCCAAGGTTGGGACCATCAGGAGGCCAGCCTGGAGCTGGTGCCTCTATCTCTCTCCCATCACAAAACATTGGTATCCAGTGTTTTACTAAGTGTTGGAAATGGGTAATTTCAGACTAGAACTCACCATTGAATATACACAAAGAGACTTAAACAAAAACCCTACATATCTGCAGGGCTAGCCGCAATATAAAAGAAGAGGTGAGAGGTGCAGAGACAGAGACAGAGAGAGAGAGAGTGAGAGAGAGAGAAAGAGAGGAGAAAAGGGGTACCAGCTGTTAAGGGAGCCTGGGGTGGGTGGGAGGGGTGGGGTACATTGCTGGTGGAAATGGGGCACTGGTGGAGGGATGGGTGCTGGAATACTGTATTACCAAGGAACCAGTTATAAACACCTTTGTAATTGTATATCTCACGGTGGTATAATAAATAATTTTTTTTTTAAATGCTGGTATCCTTAAGAACCTCAGGCCAGCTTCAGCAACTGGACCAGTGCTGGGCAGGCCCTGAGCCCCACCTGACCACCTGGGGGGTGTCAATATTCCAACACACCCAGAAGCCACCCCTGGCCAGGGCCTAG
The DNA here is from genome assembly GCA_021461705.1 of Cryptotis parvus. Lineage (NCBI taxonomy): Eukaryota > Metazoa > Chordata > Mammalia > Eulipotyphla > Soricidae > Cryptotis > Cryptotis parvus. The sequence continues at coordinate 3,813 of JAJIBD010032008.1, read as the reverse complement.
GAAATTCCACCGTCATTTCTAAGCTGCTCCATTTTCGGGTTCCAATCTCTCCTTGTGAGTGGCTGAGCCCAGGTCAGCCCACAGAGAACGGTCCTTAAAACGGAGGGAGGCGGTATTTAACCCCTCCAACATCCCAAACACACTATAACTCTCCACCCCCCACCCCCACCCTCAAAAAATAAACATAAGCCCTTTCTAGGGTTGTTTCATGGGGGAATTAAGTCAGTTTGAAAAGACTAAGTACGCTTTTCTTTTAAGAAAAAAAAAACCCTCTCCTAATTTTCTAAAGGACAGTCAGCTTAAAATGGCATCCAAAGAAATGCACCAAAATGCATCCTATTAAAATGCTGTCCATCACTCAGACAAAATGAAATGCTGACGCCAGATACCAGCAGGCTTTAGCAGGGGGACACCCACTTGGGTGCGCTACGCAAGACAGGGTGGGGATCTGCCTGATGCAGATGGGGAACCCTCCCAAGAAACCCAAAAAGCACCTTCTCTGTTTAGGAAAGTGAAACACAAAATTGGGAGATATTAACACCTTTTATTCTCAGGCAGCGGGAGGGGAAAAAAGTTAGAGACCACCACAATGGCCTGTGACCCCAAATTTCTCTTTTATAACAAACACTGCCATGAAAACTCCAAACAGACCCAACAGCAACTGTAGGGATTAAATTTAGACCTTCAGTATCATCTTCTCAAGCACATCTTCTCCACCTCCGGCTCCACTCCAGTATGTTTGTAAACGGCTTATTGGAACAGAGCCACACCCACTTCAGTTACCAGGCAACATTCAATGCTGCCAGCTAAGAGAGACCCTACAGCTTATACGGCTAGATCAGGGAGTAACGGGCTTCTTCAGAAAAAAGGTGAGCGAACCCCTGCTCCCAGACAAAAAACAACGTGGAGTGAAAAGGTGCCCCCAAACTACTGTTTCTGCAGAAAGCCAAAGGCAGGATTTACAGAAATCGTTTCGCACTTAAGTAACTGAAAATGTACCTTTCTGGTGACCATTTAAGTTTGCTTCATTCAGAAACTCTTTTGATTAGCACTTTAGAAGCTCACTGAAATAAACTCATTACATATATGAGTTTGCTTCATTCATACACTTTTTTGAATAGCACTTTAGAAGCTCAATGTAATAAACTGAAGGTTTCCCTGCTCCGAAAAAAAAAAAATTTAGGAATGTTTCCTGGCCATCTGTCTTTCTCGTTCTCAATGTGTGCACACACACAATTAAAAGACATTCTCTAAATATTTTAAGCAGACACATGTAGGGATAACTGAAGAATCAGTCACCAAAAAATAAGTAAATACAGAAAATGGAACAGTGTGCTAACAATTGTAGAGGGTACTAATGCCAACCTAGAACTGAGCATTAAATAGAGGCAAAAAAGATACACATGACAACCCTTTAATGTATGTTCTGTAATCCATAGTCTGGGGGGGAAGGAAAAGAGAAAGAGAGAGAGAAATGGAAAGAAATAAAGAACCTGCCATGGAGGAGGGCTGGGGAGGGGAGAGGGAACCGGGGACGTTAGGTGGGAGATGGGCACTGGTGGAGGGATGGGTGCTGGAACACTGTATGACCAAAACCCAAATATGAACTTTTTTAATTGTATATCTTTGTAATTGTAAAAATAAAAAATTTTAAAAAAATAAGTAAATAAAAGAGAAATTACTCTAGAAGTTTAGTAACTCTTAAGACTGCATGGTTCCCTTTAGTTTGATACAGAAGTTTAAAAATTCTCAATTGCCATTAAATCCTGCAAATAAATGTATTTGCTCAGTGGCACAATCAGACGCTATCCAGCCCATTTTATGTGTACAGTTGAAGGGTGGAGAAATTAAATCATCCTAAAGCTTATGATATCTTACTATATAGTTACCAAAATGCTAATAAGGTGACAGCAGATAAAGCAACTGAGTGCAAACACTGATCCTACATCTAAATGCCAAGGTGCCCTTTAAGTATCATACCGACTGGTGCCGTGTTTTTACATATAACACGCTAAAATACATACCTACCTCCAAACTCCTGAGCAAATATGCGCAGGACAACTATTTTCATTTTTCTGAAACCAGGAATGTGGACAGGCCTATTTTGTACAGCTGCATCTAGACCGTACATTTTTACATTCCAAAGTCTATTTAAGAAAGGGGTGACAAAGGGAAACAAAACCGGGAGGGCTTTGGCCTTATTATCTAATGAAACCATTTCGGTTCCAAACCGCATCCAAACATCACCGTTTTCTCCAGATGTCCTAAACGGTAGCTACCCCAGAGATGTAGGTACAGTTCACAAAACTTCACACTCAGGTAGTTTTCCTACAGGTGATGAGTTCGGAAACAGCGTAACAGAAACTAAGGGCATCTCTCAGCCATTAGAGGTGGCTAATGTGTGTTGAGGGGGGCGGGGACATACCCCAACAGGGGGCTGCTGTGGGGGAAGGAAAGAGAAACCCACATTTCTTTCTCTAAACACACAACAGTTGTTGAGGTCTGGACCTTGATATGCGTGCAGGCACCCAGCCTTCCGGATCCTTGGTTTCCTGTTGGTCACCCCAGCACCTCCAGGAGTAATCCCTGAGCACAGCAGGGAGGGCGTTTGCCTTGCACCCACAGACCTAGGGTCCATTCCCGGCCCCAAATGGTCCTCCTGGGGCTGAGCGATAGCCCAGGGGTAGGGGCATTTGCCTTGCACGCAGCCGGCCCCATGTCGGCCCAGGTTCGATCCCGGCATCCCATATGGTCCCGAGGCACCGCCAGGGGAGTGATTCCTGAGTGCAGAGCCAGGGAGAAACCCCTGAGCATTGCCGGGTATGACCCAAAAAGCAAAAAAAAAAAAAAAAAAAAAAATGGTCCTCCAGCACCGCCAGGAGCAATTCCTGAGTGCAGAGCAAGGAGTAACCCCTGAGTATCGCCAGGTGTGACCCAAGAAGGAAGTTAAATCAATAAATAAATGACAGGCGTGCAGTGCATTAGTGCCCACGCTGCTTGCGCCACCCCCTACCCACCCCCATCGTACGCGGACGCGTTGCTATCTAATGATAATAGATATATTATCTAATGATAATGATAACTCTGTCATGGTAACTCTGGTTGTCATTTTGCAGGTATGCTAAAGCCACAGTTCCCCATCTCTGCCTGGCATGTGGCCCTGAGACCGGGGGGCCCTGGTCCTCCAGCTCAGACGGGAGGTAACAGGAGTTACTGCAAACTGTCCGGCCCGGTTAACGTGGAGGTGGGAGCAGGTATTGGAGAGGTGCCGATGGCACTTCTGAGAGCCCTAAGCAGCCTGCAGGAAGCAGCCCGGGCTATGACGCGCCTGTCTAGCAACCACGCTGCCGCCCTCCTAAACTGCTGAGATTCGGGCAGATTTGAGGTAATTACATTTCACGTGGTCAGTGTAAAGTGAGGCCCGGTGGGAAGCCAGGCGTTGAAGAGGGGTCTCGGGATCCTCGGGGCCCCACCCGTCCCTCTGCCAACTGCACTTTACACGGCTGCCCCGCCGCGCTCGGGGAAGGAACTTGCCCACTTTGGTTCCCGGGGCCCGGTAGGAAGTACCGCCCTCACAGCGTTCTCGTCCTTCTCATTGGCTGCCGTCCTCGCTAGCAGCCGTTTTCACTGGCTGCCGCGCCCTTCAGTTCCGCGGAGGGGCGGGAGCGGAATCCCGGGCTAGAACCTGGCCGAGAAGTCTCCGGCGTTTCACCCACGCACTGGAGCCGGCCTCCGCCGTCCGCGCCCTTGCCCCTTCCTTTCGCCCACCCTCATTCCACCGTGTCTCTTCAGCGTGTTTCTCTTTAGCTTTCT